>SNVD02013640.1:0-81138 GCA_013180625.2 Boswellia sacra | reverse complement strand
TGGGCTTGGATCCTTCTTCTAATAAGATACGGTGCATGCATAGGGCTGGGCTAATACCTTTGATGTCAGCAATTGTCCACCCAATGGCTGTTTTGTGATCTCGAAGCACTCGAATGAGTTTCTCTTCTTGTAATGGTGTAAAGGCCCTTGGGCTATTATGACTGGCTAAAGTATCCTCTCACCCAAGAATCATACTTTCATGTTCTGAAGAGGCTTAGCTCCAAGTAGGGCTTTCATCCCAGAAGGAAGAATTCTCATTAGATAAAGGCATTCAATGTCCGAAACATCCTACCTTTTATGGTGATAGTTATAGTCTCATCCAACTTTCACAGCTTCCTTCCCGTCACTTCTTTAGACACTGTATCAAAATTCTTGATTCCTTAGAATTTCTGTTCCTATGTTCTCACTATAGGTACATCCATCCATTTTTGCAAGTTACTCAAACATTGTTGTGGCAAAGAATCAATAACGTCAACTGCAAAAGCAGAATGTAAGTCACTAGGGTACCTCATTGCCTCAAAAATATTGAAACGGATAACCTTGCCATCAAACTCTATGGTGAGAATGCCATCATGAACATCAATCTTTGTTCTAGCAATTTTCGAGAATGGTCTCTCTAAAAGAATCGTTGTTGGATTAGGAGATGTCTCATCCTCTATTTTAAGGACATAGAAGTCTGCTGGGAAAACCAATTGATTCACCTGCACAAGCACATCTTCCACAACTCTTTTGGTATATGCATTAAAATGATCAGCAATTTGAATGGTAATACCAATTTTTGCAAAAGGTCCAAGATTTAAAGAAGCATAAATAGAATATGGCATGATGTTAATAGATGCTTCTAAATCTAACATAACTCTTTCAAACTTGGTTTTACCAATTGTGCATGGCATGGTGAACGTACCTGGATCTTTGCACTTTGGAGGAATTTTCCTTTGCAATACAGCTGAACCATCTTCCCCCACACTTACTTTCTCATTTCTTTTTAACTTTCTTTTGCTGGTGCATAACTCCTTGAGACATTTTGTATAATGAGGTACTTGCTCGATAGCATCCAGAAGTGGTATATTTACCTCGATTTTGTGAGAAGTTTCCAGGATTTCTTGTTCTTGTTCCTCATTCTTCGATTTTGCAAATCTACTAGGAAAAAGTGGAGGAGAAACATATGAAGGAATGTGAGTTATAAGATTTACCTGAGAAGTCAGTGTTTTGTTCATGGTGGAAGTGGTGTCATCTCCTTCATCAGTTTGTGATTTCTTTGGCAGGACATCTAATTGCTCTCCATTGTGCAAAGTTATCGCACAAGAATTCTCTCTTGGATTGATCACCGTTTGATAATTCTTCTGAGCCTTGGCCCTCGAATTTGCTCATGCTTGTGGCCAATTGTCCCATTTGATTTGCCAGGTTTTGGATACTTGCCCCAGTTTCCTGCTGGAATTGCATTGTGTTAGTGGCAAGTGCATTAACAATATCCTGGAGAGACATACCTGAGTTTTTTGAAGCTGGTTGTGGTGCTGGATGTGGCATTGGTGGTGGTTGCATTTGAAATGGTTGCTGCACTCTAGGTTGATTGAAACTTTGTGGCCGATTTGGTATCACATTTGGAGTGATGGGTTGATGATTCCAGTAACTGAAATTATGTTGATCTTCCCATCCAGCATTGTAAGTGCTAGAGAAAGGATCATACCATTGCCTCGTTTGTCCTGGAAATCCACCCATGGCATTGGCTTGTTCCATATATTCTTCTTGTAAAGTTGGATACATGTCGATTGGATGCTCCATCGTAGAATATATCCCACATTCATAAGATTTTTGCATATCTCCTACAGCCATGTTTTCCACAAAGAGGTTAGCTCAGAAAGTTGTTGTTCAATGTTCGGAGTGCTTACCTCATTTACTCTCCATGGTACTTGTGGCTCAAATCCGCTACTGAATTGATAGAAGTTTACTGCCATGTTGTCTAAACACAAACAATCAGAAAAGAAAAACAAAGAAAATATGAATCAACAATGAAAACAAAATAACAAATCGATTAGAAAATCAATCCCCGGCAACGGCGCCAAAAACTTGATGCGTTCGAAACTAGCAAGTATACTAGTCGCACAAGTAATAAAGTGATAAGTAAGATATCGTTCCCACGAGGATTGATTCTAATTGAATTTGTTATTTCCAGCACCAATTAACTAAATTGGGGGGGGGGGTTTGTTGAATGATTAACTAAGTGAAATAAGAATGCAAATTAAGAATAACAAAACAGAAGTTAATTTGAATAAAAGATCAATGAGGGAAATCTGGTTAAAGGATCCTTCTCTACCACAAGATATGGATTTGCGAATTAATCGTAGAATTGTCATCCAATTACAGCATTGAAGTTATCAACCGTAGATAACAACAAGCTCTGTTATCCCAATCTTTCCTTACTTTGTTGTTAAATAAAACAGGCTCTTTATTTAATCTCTATCCATTAAACAACCTAGAACAAGCTCTCTAAATTTAATTCAATGGATGCATTACGATAAGAAAGATAGGTTGATCTAAGCAATAAACACACAAGCTCGGATTATTTAACTTAGGTTGTATTCTCCAATTGCAATCTCTGATCACAATTTTGCTACTAAGGATTAGAAATTCAAGACAATTACGGATCAAGATTTCTAGTCTAGCAATAGACACAACCAGATTATATTCAGTTGGCCATTCAAATACAATCAGCAAGCAATCATAAGCATTAGATATGGAAAATACAAGCAACTTCAATTAGAGAATTGGATAACAACTTCTTGCACAATCAACTTACAAAAACCATATCAGGGGCTTTGAAATCACCCTCAACCAATTCAGATTCAGTTACACATGTTTAAGAACGTGGTAAATACAATACAACATGGAGACATTCCAGAAAATGAAAGGGAAGGGAAAAACTTAGCAAATTTGATGTAATTCTCTTTGGATTGTAGTTCTTCCTCTTTCCAAGCTTCCTTTCTCCTTCAAGAACTCCAAGAGATGAAAGAATTCCAGAGCTGCAGCCTCCACCACGTTCTCCCCTCTTCAAGTTATGAAAATAAAACCCTAAAATGTGTTTAAATACTCTGCTACAGTAACGTGCTACAGTGTCCCGTATTATACATGCTACAGTGATTGTGGAATTACATTTCTATACTTCTCACACTGTTTTGATTACAACTTTTGGTACACTGAATGGATTTATAAACCGTAAATTTCTCCAGAAAATAGACTTCGAGAGCTTTCCAACGGTATATAATATGTCATCGGGTTCATTGTATATCAATACAATTAAATCCGAGAAGATGGTTGACTAGCAGAGGTGAAAATGAAGGGTTTTACTCCATTTTTGTGCAAGTTGCTCCAAAACTCCTACAAACATCAAAACCACACAAAAACATAAAAATACCAAGGAATATAGCAAAGAAACATGGACGAATTGATATAAAAGTAATACATAAATAAACACCTATCAGAGTTAGTTTTTAAAATGGCTGTAGACAAGAATTAAGAAACAATTAATAGTCCACAGTTTTAGGCATGATTCATTCGTGTAGTTAGGGGCAGGTCGTGTCAATTTAGTATCAGAGCATGGTTAGGATTATGTAGACTTTTAATATGTCAAATAGAAGTACTTGCTTTGGAAATATGTAGTTGTCTGTGGAAGCACCATCAAGCTTAGACGTGGCAACCTCATAAGAACATACTTGGAGAAATAACTTGGCTTAGTCCTTGTAGCTCAAAGAGAGATTAGTTAGTTATGACATTAGATACCTATCTTAGAATTTATTGCTTACCTAATTGTTTTACGACGTAGCCTTTTGTTCTATGTTAGTATTTTGAGTTGTTAAGATATGAATGGAAATATTCGACATAAGGCTAGATACTTTTATCAAGCATTTGTTTACGACATATTCATGTTGAGTGCCTTCAACTCGCGGACACGATTATGACATGGTCTGTTTATGGCATGAATTTGTTTATGAGACGTATATGTGTTAAACACGACTGACGCAAAAACAAATTAAAAGACGATTATTGACACGAATAATATAAACAAAATTTTATAATTTTTACCCATATTTTATAATTTTTAATTTTGAACCATATTAAGAAATAAAAATTTATAGTAGTGATGTTGTATATTAATATATTGTAAGGAGAGTAGGAGACAAGTGGTACAATGTACACCCCTAAACCAAATATTAAATAATTAAACAAATTAAAGACTAAGTTTAAACCTAAGGTTAAATTAGGAAAAATATGAAAAAAAAACCAAAATCCAATATTCAAAATTCAAAAATCAAGTCTCAAAGAAACCTTAACACTCTCTTATCTCAAGTCTCACGTTGCTTAACTCAAGCCCTTGATCTCAAAAGTAAAAACCCATGAATTTGTTGTCATCCCTCTCATGGCTTACCTCCTCTCCTCTCCTCTCCTCACTTTGCTATGTGATTTGTTATGCATTGCTTTCTCTTTGTTGATTTGCTCGCGGATCACCTACTCAAACCTCTTCTATCCTCGTGAAAATTTTCATGTGGGTATGTCATTTAATTTGATGTGCTTTCATCTAATTTGTGCTTTCTTTCCACTTCTTGTATGTTGTGATCATGTTATGTTCTCTCTTGTGGTATGATCGAATTGGTTCATACATTTCTATTCTCACTTTTGGGTGAAGCACCTCTATCTCTACACTTGTTTATGTTTCTATTCTCTACATTTTCTTGATGATATAAATTGGTCCATATATTTCTATTTGTCTTTTGTTCTCTTGCTTTTACATTTTGTTATTTTTTTCCTTTCCTTTTTATCTTTAGAACTAGGGATATTATCCTTGCATGGACTCTACACTAATATGGTCGTCTAGTATTCAAATTTCTTTGTCTTTAATAGTGGCTTAATTTCCTGAATACTTTACCTAAATAGTTAGATAAATGCGAGTTTAAGTGATTTATCAAAGACAATGAGTTTAAATGATGAAAAATAAAACCGTTAATGCTGCTAATGATTTAGGATCTTATTAGATACTCAACTCTATTCCAGATGAAGATGCTAAAAACTCTAAATGGTTTATTATGTAGTCTAATTTATTATTATGTCATAATTTATAATTAAACCCTTGAGGAATGATATGTCATTAGGGCTTCTTTGATACAATTTTTCCTAGTAGAATTTTTAGAAATTTTGCTTATATTAGCAGCTTTACAAGTACGAGTTCTAAATAAAAAGTTATTTGTTTGGCTATTGATTGTAAAACATTGTTAGAAAGTTTTATGTCTTCTTGTAACTATAAAATTACTTTTTAGGGCAGTTCCAAAAAAAAAATAACCTACACAACTGTTAATTATGGCAGGCTTGAAATTTGCCATAAAAGGTCTTTTATAGTCGGCCAAAAACTACAGAAAAAAAAAATCAAACATATGTTATATAATCACACGATGGTTATTTACGATGGACTTAGAAAATACCGTAAAAGGTCTTTTATGGCAAGCCAAAACCATGGTAAAAAGTCAAATGATTCTTTACGACACCACCTACTAAATCATCTTAGGATCACAGCAAATGACTTTTTATCGTGGTCAAAACCCATCGTAAAAAGTTGTATTCCTTTAGTGCTAAATACATATTTGAAAAACAATTTGGAAGAAAAACACAAAGAAAAAATGGTTTACATCTAAAACTTGGAGTTATGATTTTAAGCGAAAACAAAAATGGTTGACTCTAATTGAATGTGCAGGATAAAGGTCTTTGATTTTTACTTGAATGTGTTGTGATTTTGGGGGAAAAAATTAAAAGCGAATAAGATTTTTGTTAGTGGCTTTTGCCATGAATGGTGAGAAACAAGGAAGATGGAAAAAGAGAGAGAATGGTGAAGATGGAAATGAAAAAAAAAAAAAGGTTTAGGACTAAACAAGCATTTGTGATAAAGTGATATTGATGAGTTAGGGAAAGAGGAGGAGAGAGATAGTTAAAAGAGAGAGGTGAGA
Organism: Boswellia sacra; assembly: GCA_013180625.2. NCBI lineage: Eukaryota > Viridiplantae > Streptophyta > Magnoliopsida > Sapindales > Burseraceae > Boswellia > Boswellia sacra. The sequence continues at coordinate 75,148 of SNVD02013640.1, read as the reverse complement.
GGCGACTTAAATGATAAATAATTAATGCGATAAAAGAGTAATGTATTTTTTACTATAAGATCAATCTAATGGTCCAAATTACACATCTAGATTTTAAGAAAAATCTGGACATCTACATGCACACGCACACACTGTACTGATTATCCTACAATGTTATGGACTTTTGTAATAGATATCACATTCCGATATGTTTGGGCTTTTGTTATTGACCCATTGGATTTAGACAAAATCGATCATTAATAACATACTTTACATATGAGGATTGACATGTCATGAATTGGGCTCCCTATACTTTACAATAGACATGTAAAACGTACCGTACCGCGCTGGCACAATTCAAAAATTTTAAGCCTATAACACTATTCGTACGATACTTAGCCCAGCACAAATAGTATTTCGTGTCGTACGGTGCCTCGTACTAAAAAAAATTTGGAGGCTCAGCATTGTCAATACGGTACAAGTCAAATTGATCATGTCGTGCCAAGGACTGTGCCATTTCGTACTTGGCCTGAATGAGTCAAAAATACATACAAAATTTTTTCATCTTTAACTTTTATATTTTTATTAAAATGACACATGTGTATCTTATAGAGGCTGATTACCCCTTATATAAGAGCCTTATACATCTCTTTTAAGAAAAATAGGCTTATCTTTAAATCAAATTGAAATGTTTGATAACCTAATTTTTTTAAAGAATTTATAAATAACAATTTCAAACTATTTTTATTATTTATTACTATTATGAATTAAGAATTATTTCATTTGCTTTGTTCAAAGTCAAAATCTTAAAATTTTAGTTAAATAAATATAGATATACTGGTCAATTTCTCTTAAAAAATGAATTTTTTATTAATAATTTGAACTAAAAGTACAATTCTTCAAATAAATACATTATAGAGTTCCATCATTATAGCTAATACTCATTATGTATCATTTCTTTTGATTGAAAATAGGTTCATTTAATTATGAGATAAATTAGAAAGAGATAGAGATTTATGGGAAGGAATGAAATAGAAGTGTATGACCAAGTAAACTAAGAATTTATAAAAGATATCAGAGATAAATAGAAATTAAGGAAAGAAAATGAATTTTTCTTGGACTTTTAATTGCTACAACATTACAATACAGTAACTTGGTCCCTTGATATATTCATGTAAATCCAATTATTTATTTATTTATTGCTTTTAACTCAAAATAGACTTATTTTATTAAATGAATTAAAAAAGTAACCGTATTCATTCGTTCATACTCTTGATTACTGTGATTCGTGCTTGGCACGATACAATCGTACTTCATGATGACACAGTACATCATGTCAAACTTTTAAACTCAGTCCAGTCCAGTCCAGTCTTCATTTTATACTGTATCATACCACTACAGTATTCGTACTTGTATCATACTCGTATTATAAGATTTTATATTAGATCGTATCGTACTCGTGCTCGGCCTGACCCTTTTGACATGCCTACTTGACAGCCTAGTTTTGCCTTGGTATCTAGAAAAGAGAAAACTAACGTCTTACTTATAAATAGGTGATAAATGACTATTTAACTTAAAAACTTCTACGTAATTTGTTGAAGTTTCATCTGTAAGAGGGTCCCATTTATTAATTGAACTAGTTGAAGGTTCTCAATCTTTAGGCTTTAGCTACGGTGCATCGGTTGTACCGGTGCATCATTTTTCAAAATTTTTGTAAATTTAGTGTAAAAATTGTAAATTCTTGTATAAAAATTGTAAATATGAAAAAAAAGTTGTAAATGAAAAATTGTATAACTATTTTTAAGTTTTTGTAAATTAGTGTAAAAGTTGTAAATGACTTTATAAAAGTCGTAAATGTGAAAAATTATTCATTCACAACTTTTTTTTTCACATTTATAATTTTTATACAAAGATTTACAACTTTTACACTAAATTTACAAAAATTTTACAAATGGTTATATGATACAATGATTGTACTGTAGTATGACCCCAATCTTTAGCTAAGTTAAACCAATATTTTGAGTTGAGGGATAATTTTGTAAAAAAGTTCAGAGGAGAGTCCATTTTTGTTGTAAAAATTGAAATGGTTTTATTTATTTATAGCCCAAAAATTTATTTTTTTTTTTAATTTTCCTAAGAGTCATTTTATTTAACCCCGCTACTTAACTCACAGGTCCCCATTTTCTAATTTATTCAATCAAAAATTGAAAATTAATTTTATTTTTGAATAAATCTCAATTAACACCTAAATTAACCTTTATTGTCTCCTCATTATTCATCCTACCGACCTTATTGACTTTGGGTGCAGAGCTACGGATAATAGATTTTAATAATCTGTAGAGTGAAAATATTATTGTTTGTTCAGTTGTTTGTTAACGAGCCCATTGTTACCTATCATATGACTGGCTGATCCAAGCTACTGGAAACTAAATTAGAAGTCAAATGATTTGAAAAGGAACTCCAGAAAGAATTTTTGAACAAATTATCTCTCTAATTTGTTAATAAATTTGGCATAAAAGACAATTTTGATATTCAAGAATTTAAAATCATATACAAGAAATTAGGGTTCAATTTGTTCAAGAGAAGTTATGGTTTATGACTAAATGTTAAATATTTAAAAAAAAAATTGTCTAATATAGTAATTTCATCAAAAATAAAACTTTAAAAATTAAAAAAAAAATTGAAAGATGGAGCTATTTGCATAAAACTTTGCTCTGAACACCTTTTTACTCTAAACATCCAATTAAATAATTAAAATATATATATAGTACCTATTGTACTGGCGATTTAGTCCTTTTTATAATCCTAATAAAACTTCTTTTTTTTTTATTTACTCCTAATAAAAACTTCTTTTTTTATTCACTTAATTATGCTCTATAAACCCAGACAATAAATGGTGCGTCTTCCTTAACCAAACAAGAACGTCACATAAGATATATTATAGCTTTACCTGCATATTTGATGAAGATTCCCTATCGTTCACTCATGAAAGCACCCACCGGTTCTGTAATGAAATCCAAGACAGTGAAAAGGTGTTGCAAGTTTGTTGATCAGACGAGTTTTCAATTTCTAATTTATTGGAGGTCAGACGTAAATTGAATAAAGCCGAAATGGGCTTCCGCTCACTCGTGTTACTTTGTGCAAAACACAAAGATCCACCCTAAAAAAATAATATGAAATTGTTTGGAATTATTAGTTGAATCCACGTTACCTCCATTTGTATTAATTAACAATTTGGCAACTCATTTCATTATCGCCTAAGTTAATATAACTCGAGTGAAAAATAAAAGAATCTAAATAACCCAATAGTAAAACTTAGAAATACATATTTTTTATCACCGAAATCTTCTTGAACAATGATTTTTTCCTCCATGATTTTGATAAATCACGTTAATTTTCATGAATTTTTGTTGAATTACAATTTCGGTTTAAGTTAAATAAATGGGTGTTCAAAGTAATATTGATAACTTTAATTATACTAGTTGTCCTCTTTCGCAAATTATCTTATAGGTATTTTAGAATTATATTTTAAGAAATCTAAGGGTGGTCAAAGCGAAATCCTGAATGCAAATAGCTCAACTCTAAATTAAAATTAAGGTTTAACGATGAGTTAATAAGTGGAAGCTGAACAAAACTTTTTTTTTTTTTCTCCAAATAAAATCTTGTTGAATACTAATTGGAGCCCAGCCACCCCAATATATGTAGAGCTTGAGACTGGGCCGGAACGCATCCAACCCAATGAACCAAAAATGGAACTCCATTTGGATCGATCCGCGATTTTACACCCGACCCACTACTAGTACTAGCGCAGCGAGCAAAGTGAAAAGGGCCGAGAGCGTTTAACGTTTTCGTTTTGGAAACTAACCCGGAAGGGAAATCAAATCAAATTGATGCCCAAAGACAATCCTGGAGAATAAGCAAACGATGGCGCAGGATTCAGAGAAGAGGTTCCACTCCATCATGGATAAGCTTTTTCACGCTCCTAAATCTTCTCCAGCCTCCTCCAGGTGCTCTTTTTTTTGTAATTTTTTTTGGTTCATTTTTAATATTTTACATTTTTAGCTTTCAGCATTTGGTTCCCGAGAAAACGGAGGAAAACAGTAGCAAACGTTAGCAAATTTCCATGATTCAAGGTTATTTATTTTGGTTTATTTTACTGAGAATGAGAAACTGCGCTTGGCTGTTCTAAATATTCGTCTAAAGTGATTGAAAATATTGATTTTGGAACGTATTTATTTATGAATGACATTTCTGTTTTATCTCTTGTTTTAGATTGATTTAGGTTTTATTAGGGTTATATTGGGGGGAGTGTTGTGTTACTATTATGTTCTAGCGATGCTGATTCCAGTAACATTACTGAAAATACTTGCTTCTGGTAACCGCTTACTTTGCTATTGTTTTCATTAAGCACAAATGTTATATCATTAATTTTCTGCCTTTAAAGTTGTGACAGAGTTTGAATTGTAGCATAGCAATTCGATTAAATGGACCGTGTGATATCAACTGCCACAATATCATTATTGATTAATGTCATTGTTGAATACAGAGTTTAGTGATGACTATTTTTTAATTAAATGTAAATAGTGGTTGTTCGGGGGTGGAATTGATGAGAGGCACAAAGCGGCTGAATCCAGAATCTGCATTAGCATTAGTGGAACCAAGAACCATGGCGAATACACTGGAGAAATATCAGCATTCTTTGGTGCAACCTGGATCATCTCAAGCTCCTCTATGTAGACCGTGGGACCGACGAGATCTTATGAGGAGACTAGCCACATTCAAGTCTATGACATGGTTTGCCAAGCCTAAGGTTTTAAGTGCATCATACTCCTTCACTAGATTGCTGATATCTGGTTTTTGCTTTCAGTAAAGAGTATAATTAAATCATCATAATGATTTATGTTCACATTTTGGTCATTGTATGTTTCTTGCTGTTCTTTTTTTCTCTTTAAACCCCCACATTTGCATTCATGTGTGGGTTTGTGGTTGGGCTAGGGGGAATGGGGAGTGGGCAGGTGCAATGGAGTTTTGGATGTTTGTTCATATAAGACTTCCTCTCTCCCTGTTGTTTAAGTCTCTATGTGCTTGGTCATCATTCAACATGGTATTAATGCACGTTGTTGGTGTTGGAATAGGATATATTATATTTGTTTATATATACTTAAATTTTAAATATTCTTTGCAATTATATAGATTAGTTTGTCTTTGACTGCATAGCAAAGCAAAATTTTCAACTAAGAGCCTATATTAAGCGTTGACAATGGAGAATAAATGAATAGATAATCAAATATTATTTCTCTTACTAGTTTTGTTTTTTATTTTTCTTGTTCTGCTTTGATGGATGCTTTTTGAAGTATCTGTATAAGATTCTCCTCCTTCTTAAAGTGGAAAAAGAGAATCTCTTGGTTTAATCTAAGACTACTTTTGAATGCTCTTTTGCTGTTGGTTTGTTTTAGGTTGTAAGTGCTGTAAATTGTGCAAGGAGAGGTTGGGTCAATGTGGACGCAGATATCATAGCCTGTGAATCTTGTGGAGCACGTCTTCTTTTTTCTACTCCATCATCTTGGACGCATCAGCAAGGCATGCAATATTTCTCCTTTACTGAAGATATTAAACCGGTTTTGTAAATATAGAAGCAGCTTTTAGGCTTGTTTTATCTAAATTGGACTATTTCCCATGTTCTCGCAGTTGAGAAGGCGGCTCTAGTGTTTAGCTTAAAGCTGGACAATGGACACAAATTACTCTGCCCATGGATTGACAATATCTGTGATGAAACACTGGCCCAGTTTCCTCCTACAACGCATCCACTCTTAGTTGACAAGTTTCGAGAACGTTGTTCTGCACTCTTACAACTATTAGCTCTTCCAGTAATTTCATCTTCAGCCATTGAGTACATGAGAAGCCCTCAGCTAGAAGAGTTTCTTGAACAGTTTTCAATGCTTGAAAATGGCAATGAATCTGCAAAGGTTTCTCAAATAGATACCCTTGGCAATGACTCTGAAGATGTTTCTTCCAACTTATATTATCAGGTTGATACTTGTTTAGTCAAATGGTTTTCTAATTCTAGTTTGCAAATATGAGTGCTTGTCTACGTCTAAATTTTATTTTATTTTTTAATTTCAAGGTAATATGTTTTGCGTGAACTTTGATGCATTTTATCTTGTTGCTTCCCACCTCTTTCATATATTGAATTTATGTTTGGTTTCCAATTGTTTTTAAACTTTGCTTTCCTTGAGGCTTAGAGGTTTTGCATTCTTGTTCCTTTTACTGTTTCTTGGTCATCATACCTCCAGTAGCCTATCTACTGATGTCCAATATTTCACTTGATCCACTGATGATCCTCTCTTGTAATTTCGATTAGGTGATAAAGGCCTGCTAGACTTCCATCGCTTGTTAATGTTCAAGGAATTATTGTGCCTTAAGTGAAAAACATTATCTTGTTCTGAATCCTCCTCATGTTCTTTCTACTTGTGGTTTGATAAAAATCTTTCAGTTATTTTTGAGTGAGTTTGGCATTTCTTCTATTTATAACCTGTGCTTATGGCTTTGGTTTTTACTCACCCTTAACAATGTATTGCCATTTAATCCATTTTTTGCTTGCTTTTACCAGTCAAAGTGAGTGAAATTAGTGATAGTTGATGACAGTTGTAATTGATAGTGTTCAGTGTTTCTGCATTCTTGATGATGAGTAATGATGTGGTCAACCATTTTCAGGCACAAAAGCTTATAAGCTTATGTGGATGGGAACCACGCACACTTCCTTATGTGGTTGAGTGTGAGGACATTAGAAATCATTCTGTCAAAGATGTCAATGGACAGAACCCAAGCATCAACCATTCTGTTGGTAGCAACGAAATTGTTGAGGCAACCGAAAACTGTGAGACTTATAAGTCTGTTGTACTGGATTGCAGGCTTTGTGGTGCTAGTGTTGGATTATGGGCTTTTTCTTTGGTTCTGCATCCTCTAGAGATCATGAGATTTGTTGGATATGCAGAAGTAAATGGTGAAAACAATTCTGGAACTCATTTTGTAGGCAAAGAAAAGCATCTTGACAATAGGGAAAATGTTGTAAATAGTGTCTCAAATGGTGCATCTTTACATAAGGATACATCATCAAATTTAAATCTGACAATTGCAGGGGGTCCGCCACCAACAAAACAGAATTTTAAAGCAACAATTTCATTACCCGTTATTGGCCGTGCTTTAAGGGCTAAGCTCTCTTATGATCCTGATTTTAGAGATAGTCTATTTGATAACGGAGAAGAAATTCAACCTGGATACAAGAATAGAAATTTGCCTCAGGAGGGAATTGCTTGCATAGAACACAATCTTACTGGTCAAGTTGTTCAGACAGAAAGCATGGGGTTGTTGAAGAACAAAGGACACGATCAGGGCTCAGATAGTTCTACAAATGATGAATATTCTCTTGATTTGGATCAAGACACTTATAAAAAATGTGATGCTCTTGAAGAGGAGAAGAGCAATCATATGCCAGCGGAAGGAACAAGTGTAATCAGGCAAGCCACATTTTCTGAAGCTGGTACTCAGTGTTCCAAAGAAACTGCACAGAATGTAGAGCTGGACCGAAGTCAGAGTGATCAGAGTACTTTGTTGCCTGAAAATATGGAAAATGATGGTACGGCAGTAGAGAAATTTGGTAGATCTGAAACTAGAGATTCTTCTATTATGACACCAGAGGCTAATTTAACCGTTGCAAATGGCGAGCATAGCAAAAATGATGGATCTCTGGTGATGACATCTGAAATTGCAGTTGTGGCTGGAAGTACAGGTAAAACATAGTCTTGATTGTTTCCTAGCAATTCTTTCTGTAAAATTGAAGCAAAATTGCTATCTGCTTTTACTTTGATGAACTTTTCTAATCGAGTTGGTCTTGAGTTTGTATATACATGAGTTGCATTGAATCCTCTTTGGTGGCTGTTGTCTTGCTTCTTGGAGGGAATGATGTTACAACTTTTGTGAATGTCTTTTAGATGTACTCCAATCTTATGTTGTGGATATTTACTATGATCTTTGTACTAAGCCTCTCTGCTCTTTGTCAAATTAAAATAAAAATAAAATAAAAACCTCTTTGTTGCTCACTAATGTATTAACATTAAATTAGTGAATCTAATGTAGTCGCAACCTTTTCCTTTTTGCAAGTCTTTTTCGTTTTCAAGATAATTCATGATAAATCATCTTTCTGTTTTCTAAAACTGAGAAGAAGGGACCCTAAACTGGAATCTTGTTTTCTTATTTAATGATTATGAGTCATGCCCTGTGGTTTCAAGCCTTCATCTGTGTGTGTGGATATTTTATTTAAAACTAGTTGCATTAAATTTTGATAACTGGTTTATTTGGTCATTCATAAGCTGACTAGTTCACATGCTAGGTAGACTAGGTCTCATGTGACGAGAGTTTACATTAACCATGTGTCTGTCTTCCAGGAAAGGATAAGCAATTACTGGAAGATAACTCAATGAAGTTTGATCCAATTAGGCAACACAGACATTTTTGCCCCTGGATTATATCAATGGGTAGTGGATTACCTGGATGGAAACAAACACTATCTGCTTTATGTCGTGAGAAAGAGCATTCTCATTCTCCCCTTTCACTGGCGAATTCTCCTCCATCTTCTTCAATGATTAAGGTATATCGTACCCTTACTTCTAGTATTAGACATGGTAAGGTTGGAGATACTTGAAATTTTTGGAGTGCAACACAGTGAACATTAAGTTTCAGTAATTAATGGTCCATGGGAAATTGGCAATATAGCTGAATCTGCAAAGGGGTTTGAGATTAATCCTCCTTTGGCCCTAAATTCTGTTCATAATGTTATATAAGCCTCTACCAATATGGTGGAGTTTCCCCAATGAAACCAACTTTTACAAGTCCAATGTGAATTTATATATCATGTAGAATATGTTGCTGGTGATTAGTTTTTCTAGTATTTTCATCTGAGAAATGATTTATATCTTGCTTGACATAATTCGCAGGTGGATGATCCCATCACCTCAGTTAGAAATCTTTTCATGTCTCCAGTTGCGAAAAGAATGAAGCATTGATTGGCCTATTAGTTTTACAGGGTGTCAATGAGTTTCCAAGATGTCTGGGATGAGACTCCTTATTCCCTCCCCCTCTTCTATGGTGCTTATATCCTTGGAGACATATTTTTTTATGCATGTATCCCAATTTAAACATGTAAGTTTTGTATCTACTCACTCTTATTGTAAGCAAAAAATTTTGGCGCAATATTTTCCATGCATTTGCAACAGGGTTGAGTTTTGAGTTTCAGAGTTTCAGGTTGGTGGAGGGCTATACTGTAAAATACTGTAACAATGTCGTTTTGGAGAATGGCAATAGAATTCATCTCGATTGTTCTCTCATAATACAAAACTGAAAGAACAAGAAAGAGTCCAAGTCGGTTTTATACGATCAAGCCACAATTTGTGACCAACACCTTTGAATAGGGGCGATTGAAACCCCTTTCTGCCACAACAGCCCTTTTGTCTCCTATTAGTTTTGCCACCCTGCATACCAAACAATTATGAGATTGTAATTAATGATCAATGTCAGCCAGGGGAGAAATTGAAGGACACTTTTGGCCTCAGCTTGAACTATTTGAAAAAAAAAAATTTCTTATTGATTATTTTCTTAAATTGGTGCACATTAGAACAATGTATACTTTCAAGGAAACACTCAGGTTACAGGATTGAAAAACTAACCTGAAATATGGAGAACCTGTATTCTCCTGCACAGTCTTCACTTGTCCGATCCTCTCCACCACTTCCATTCCTTCCAGAACTTTTCCGACAACCAGAGCCGAGGCATCAAGTTCTGGCGAATCTTTTGTGGCAATGACAAACTCTGTTCCATTCACTTCCTTACCGGCCTCCTCCTGGTCAATCTCCAGCTTGCCTTTCCGGGCAACTAACTTCAGCTTTGGAGGAGGTTTCAAAGGATCTCGCACAACAATGCTGACACTTCCTGCCAAATTCTTAGTCCCAGGACAGTTAACATCGTTTCTTTCCCATTCTTGTACGAGATTATCTACCGCCATGTCGCTTCCTGTTCTCTTTGCTAGCTCAGCATCCACACCAAATGATCTCACCCCACCATGCTGCACATAGTTTGGTGTGATTTTGATGAACTCTTTTCTCCTGTAGCTAATGCCTGCAGTTCCACTCACGAGACTAGTAAACCTTGCGACTCCTGCTGGAGTATCCTCTCCATACAGGCCGATGATTATGCGACCAGTGGGTTCTCCATCAATTGATATATCAAGGAATGCTCGCTTTGTGGGGACCCTGTTGCTGTTGGAACAGTTAGGACTAGTAACGTTCACATTTGACATCTCCTCTTCAGCTCTTGCCTTGGACAGGATGAATGGTTCCAGAACCTGAGAGCCCCAAAGAAGAAGCAAAGAAGAGTTGCCTGAAACCGTGAGGTCTCGGCGTGATAATTTGGAGCTGTGTTTGAGGGTGGGAAGAGGAGGAAGGATTGCTGGTGGTTTTGGAGTTGGAGGAAGGATTTGTGGGGAAGAATGCAAGAGTTTTTGGTTTTGTAACATTTCTAAGCCAATAAGCTTTTTCTGTGTTTTGTGTGTATGTATTGTATTGTTCACTGCTTCGGTTTCTTCCCTGCCTCAAGACGAGTCGGTTGGTTTGGTGGTGGTGGTGGTGGTGGTGGTGGTGGTGTCTAGTTTCTCTTGTTCAGCTAAGGGACTTTCAGGATAAGAAAGCAGATACACTGGAAATGTTTGAACACCACCAACCAATCTCAATTTTCAGAGTATTAGTGGGCCATCACCCAATTTGGAAGAATTACGAACCATAAATTTAAAAAATTGGGTCCATAATATCAATTAAAATGCATTCCCCCCAAAAAAAAAAAGACATTTATTTTTCTCTTCAACTCAAATCAAGTTCTTGAATCTTGTTCCTTTTACTTTATTGTCAAAGTCGGAGTACGATTTTTATGGTTTTATTAAAAATAACATATTTCACTTGGTTTGTCGATGGTGGGAATTGGGATACTAATTTTATAAAAATGACTTCAGTTTTAAATGTTAAATTACTCTATATAGATTGAGTCATAAATAATGATACTGTATATAAGATTTACTTTAAGTATTCAATATACTTTTCATTTTCATGCATCTAAAACTTTAGCATATATTGTAAATATATAAAAAGCAAATTGAGGTTCTATTTTTATAAAATAATAATTTTTGTATTAAAAAAAAAAAGCTAAACTCTTATATATGTTGTAAAAATAGGTTAAATTTTAGTTATATTTTTTATTGTCTAATGGGAATTTTAACTTGTTAATTGGTTTATTAGACTCTAGATAATGACAGATCATATTAAAAAATAGAATGATATTACTTTCATAAATTATCTATATAAATTTATTTATATAAATCATGTAATTTTATTGAATAACTGACACGTCATGTACGTTAATTAATATATTTAAAAATTAAAATTTATTTATTTATTTATTTAAATTATAAGGTGTACACCAATTTACATATATAATTTGTAAGAATAGATACAATAAAAAGGTCGGTGCTAGATAAATATGTATCCAAGTATTGAATAAGGTATGAGAATGTTACGAAATTATATAATTAATATACCTATTAATTAAGACGTCTAAATGAGTTTTTTTTTTTTTATGGGTGAGATCTAATGTGGAAGAAAATTATCGGTGTATTCTTTTATGAATTTATTATTTTTATTTTTAATTAAATTTAAAAATATGTGGTTGATATTGAATTATTTTGAATTTTAAAAAGAATATATAATTAAGATTAAATATAAATTATATTAAAAAATATATAATATAGATAAAAAATTTAAAAACAAGAAGAAAGAACATAGGCTATGACGGATAAAAAAATTTGAAAACAACAAATAACAGAGCCTGTAGGAACTTGGCGCTAGGGTTTAAGCCCAAAACCCCAAGTCACGAACAAAGAAAAGGTTGAAAGTGAAAGACAGGAAGGTTGATGGCAATTCTCCCAAGAAGTCTAAGCCTGTATCGCTCGCTTCTCTCAAACCCTCAAATCTCCCGGATTTCTAAGCCCTTTTGCACCACCACCAATCCCTCATCCGACTCCGACACTGCAACGCCTGAGCCACGCCCCGTCTATGAACGGACGCTCGAGAACGGCCTTGATGTGGGCATTTACAAGGTACTTTTACATTGCTTTTGATTTTGATTCGAAATGCTATTATTATTGTTATTTATAGGGGGATTGTTGTAGGCAATATTGGTGGGGCAGGTGGGGCAGAGTCCATTGCAGAAGAAGCTGAGGAGTGGGAGGACGGTGACACTCTTTTCATTGGGGACAGGTGGGATTCGGAATAACAGGAGGCCATTGGACAACGAAGATCCCAAGGCCTATGCAAATCGCTGCTCTGTTCAATGGCATCGGGTCTCCGTTTACCCTGAGAGGTTGGGCGCCATTGTCATGAAGAATGTTCATCCTGGGTAACAATTTCTTTTATTTTTTTTCAATCAATTTCTTGGATTCTTTACTTGTTTTTCCTCCGTCATATTTAAAAAAAAACATAAAATTCAAACAAACAATGCACAACTATATCTTTTGATATCTTATCAGTCACTGCTTATTTTGAGGTGGAGGTTGAGCTACATAATGCCAAGGCACCCAATCTTAGTTACACTTATACTTGACGATAGAAAGATTGCGTTGTAGGTTAGGGAATAATTTTGATTACCAAGAGGTTTTGAGTGTGAGACTAAAATTATTTCACATTGCATTCAATAGGAAGATAGCAGGATAAGCCAATATGTTGGTGGACATGTGAATGGATGCCGAAATGGGAGATAACACTTGGTAACTAGGAGATAAATCAAGGAGTTGAAAAACAGCATTTTATATGTTCTTCTTAATGATAATTGTCGCTCTGTTCTCTCTTCAAGTAATTACATTTTCAGTAACATCAGAATTTTACTTTTTGAGCTTGGAACAATAACTCACCTTGGGAAGAGAGCAGTCTTGTGTTTAGGTAATATCAGAATCTATGCATTGTGAGTTCAATCAAGATTCTGTTTTAGCCACATTTCAAATTTTGAAACTTCAACATGGGTTGAATGTCCTGGGTCTATCGAAATGCTGGAATTAACTAGTTGTAAAAGTCTAGTTCTCTTGAAAATCCTTTTTTGGACCACACTTAACAATGCATAATTTCTAAAATAATAAGCCCAATTTTTGTATGCTAATTTAGATGATAATCTGGGATGATAATTAACCAATATTCTTTTAAAAGGTTTATTGTTATTATTACGATTTGAAATCAAATCCTGCCTTCATGAGATATAAATCTTATTTTGGCAGAAAATTTTGCTGATTTATTTTTATTTATTTTGTTGCGTTCAATTATTGTTCTTGGTGCTTTCCTAATTTTTTTTTGTTTGTTCTGTTTTGAGCTTGTCTTGGCTCTTCTGAATCTGTATTATGGTGCATATGAATTCGGTTGTGGGTCATTTCCATTCTGATTTCAATTATGATATAATTTATTTCTTTCACCTGATGTAGATCAATTTTATATATAGAAGGAAATTTGGAGCAAAAAGTCTTCAGTGACCCAGTAACTGGTCTTGTTCGGCGTATAAGAGAGATTGCTATTCGTCGTAATGGTACTTACACTACTTCCTTCCATTATCTATATAAGTTGCTCAAGTATACAATAAATCATCTGAACCCGTATGTAAGTTTCAATTTTGTTGCATATTTGTTTGAGTTAATATGAATATTATTTTCAGTGTTTTATAGATATCTGAGTTTAGGTAGTGGATTTAATCGTAAGTGATAAAGATATGTTCTCAATTGATACTTTCTAATGCATATTTGGTTGATATCTGAGTTTTATTAATGGACATGCTACTTTCTAATGCATATGTCTCTCATTGACAAAATTATTTGCTAATATGTCATTATGATATATGATACTTCAGCAGTGATATTATCCTCCATGCCTTTTCCAATCTTGTGGACCTGCAATTAATGTTTGAAGAACTTATTTGTTTATGTCCCTTATATGAAAGTATGCATTGTGTAATAGTATGTGTACTTTCATACAGATGTCTTTAATCTGATCTACAATGACATTCGTACAAGTCTTGTTTGTTTTCTCTTTTTGTTCAGATATATTTTCATTTTTTTCTTGCGAACACCACACACGTTATACACTCTGTTGTCTCCTTATTGGCATCTAGGTTATTAATTCCACGCATCTAATGTCAGCTTGTCTAGTGGTGTGGCAAACTGAAATATAAAATCATTCGACAGATTTCTTTTCGGAGACTAACAGAGCCTATTAGCATGAGATTGTGTTAGCATTTAATCATAGAAGTTTACATATTGTCGAAGCATTATTACCGTGTATGAAGGTTGTATTCTGCTGGACTTTCCTTCATCTTCAATGGACTTTTCCAACATGAATGTGGCAGGTCGCCTTGTGTTTTTGGGAAATGGTGGTGATCCCAGTGCCCCATCGCCATCAGAAATTAAAGGCGTCGGCTATTACTAAAAGCATAGCTTCAAAATGGTGGTGATCCCAGTGCCCCATCGCCATCAGAAATTAAAGGCGTCGGCTATTACTAAAAGCATTGCTTCAAGTGGGAGCAACTGTAGCTTCAATAAACATAAATTCAACTTTCACTACTGTAATTATATCTTTAACTTTGGTTTTAGGTCCTTGTGATGGATTTAGAAATCTAGGGCTAATGATTTTGTCTTCACTTTGATTACATTGCCGGGAAAGTTTTTGAAAAATCATAAACATGATGTAGTCTTATAAAATTTTGAGCTAAAGCATGCATCTCTCCACGAATTTGAGACAATTTAGTACATTGTAGAGAAATTAATGAGAGGTTGATGCAACAAGTTCGGATAGATATAATTTCTGGCAATCTATTTCAACGAAGTTTGAATTTTTATCACCTTAGTATGCAATTTCTACCTCAACCATTGAAGTATGGGTTCGGTCACTCTCTTTTCACAATTCTATGTAAGTTTTCTTACTCATGATCACTAAATTTTTTGCAATCTCTCCGATGACAGTAAAAATGCAATTTATTTGTAACTTTTAACGTTGGTTTCAAGTTTTCTATTCCCAAATTAAAATAACTTTGCATTGAAATATATAAATTGTAATTTTGAGATTGTAAATTTGTAGTGTAACTATAAAAATAGCATTTAAATATTGGATTTACAACACTTAACTATGGCAATATTTGTACTGTAGAATGACCCCAATAATTGTGGCATTATTCGCGTGGCTGATACTACCAATTTGAAGGGGCCCCTCAAAAAGCCCAACGTTATATACATTCAAACTATGTGTTCGCCTCTTTAAGTATAAACATTTCTATCCCTCTTATGGATGATCATGTGCTTTCAACCACAAAGATGTCAAAATTTTGGAAATTAATTCACAAAGCTCAACCTGCAAACTTAGTTCTTCTCTAAATCATAATCTTTGTATGTAATTCCTACCTCAGTAAACTAGGTAGAGATTTTGGAAGCAATGCTTAAAGTAATTAGGAAAATGCCAAAAACTACTCAAGTTTTAGGGGACTTGTCAAAGAGCAACAACATTTGGGAAATTTTATATACTCTAACCAAGTTAAATGTCATGTATAAATTTATCTTTAGTTTTTCAAATTCAGGTGTAGCGTAGTGTAGTAATCATTTTACAGTGGTCCGGCTGTGTCAAACTCGACATTTGATTAGATAATAAAGAAATATATAATATAATTATTCTTTTACAACAATCTCTAATGTCTAGTTACTTTCAATTATGTTTTCCCTCAAACAATTATTAGTTTAAATTGAATAGTGGGATTTAAAAATTTTATGAATCAAAAGAAATTAATAGGTTATTGATTGGATGACTTGGTTATATATCATTTTATATCACATGACATCAGTAAAATAATGAATCCTATAACAAAATAAGCTGTCTTGAAAATAAAAATATGTATGTTATCACACGAGTGAAATTGAGTGGCCAATACTGTAGAGCGCAATGGTGTGTTTAATTTATATTATTTTATAATCTTATTAATATTATCATATTTGGAAATTTATTCAATGTGTCAGATAACTCGACATGCCATGCCATTTAATAATGTTGGTCCAGACTATGCCCTTTTTGTCCCCATTATGTTACTCATTTTTAGAAAAGATCATTAATTATTGTCCCCACGCTAATACAAAATAGGCATTTCTTCTCAACTTCGCATTACTAATAAGTACCAAGGAAAAGAATTTTGTGGTGAAACAATAGTAATTCAACTATAACTATAAGAAGAAACAAATCACTATTCACTACTACGATAATATTTTCATTATTTGTTAGGCATCATATCATTTATGATATTACAACTAATCATCAATGGAGTCGAGAAATGCATTTAGATGGACAAGTTCAAGTTCCATCTACGGTGAATTTCAAATCTTTTTAACAAAACTAACAAATATTTATTTAATACAATTCAAATTTTCTTTCAAATTTTGAAAGTTCTATATGATATTGAATTTTTTTTTTTATATTATTATCATTAAGTGCACTAGAATTCATATAATATAAATATAAATTGTCATTTAAACATTAATATTTATTTGTGTAAGTTCTGGAGGTATGCAGTTACAAATTACAACACAGTCAACTATAATGTAAATCAATACAGAAGGATTTTTACGTGGTTCGGTTATAAAAACCTACGTCCACGGATAGCTATAGAGCTGCAATTTACTATGCTCTTGTTTGTACAATCTTTAGAACCTTTTACAGTGCTGACTCACTCTCACACACAGACTTAATCTTTGATAAACAAGATCTTCGCAAAGATCCTAAACACTAGTGACACTGCTCACTCTCCATCACAGATAACTTAACAGAACGCTGTTAAATTATACATAACACCCGATGTCTGGCACAAAATTACATAAACACTCAACCCTCAAGTTTTTCTAAGTGTCTACTAACTCACTCAGACTTGATCAACAACTCATGTACAATTTTAACTCTCATACATGAAAACAAAGACTCAATGAATCAAAGATATAAAGACATTCCTTTGCGTCAAAGCCTGTTTCTTAAGAAGTCATGGAATGTCGTGATCAATAATCAAGAACCTCTCTTGCGCAAAAGACTCTCTCTCTTCAATATCTGCTGCCAACTTTTTCATCCATCAATATATATTGAGAGGTCTTGATACAATCTTCCTAAAAGTCCTGAAAGGATCTCAATCAAGATCACATTAGGATTAGGATCAAACAAAATAGGAAATGTTTTATAGTTAATCTCCTAAAGTAAAAAGGATACATTAACTATCTTCCTATTTTGATTAGGATAAAAGAAATATTATCCTGATCAAGAAAGATATTTATTATGAATCAAAATACTTCCTATAATAATTATCTAGAAACAGTAAAATAGGAATCAAAAATATTTTTCTTACTTTTATCACAAGTTAACCAAAATTTGAACATGTGCATGTCACATATTTTACGTTAACATCAACAATCTTCCTCTTTTTGGTAACTTGTGATGAAAGCACTTTAACTGTTTCTAAGAACAACACATGATCAGTTATGTATCACTGAAAGGTATCATGAATCATAAGACCAACAAATATCTCATGCAAAGAAATAATCAGAAAACTGTTGTGACTCACATAACAACACACTGTCACAAGATATATGACTGAACAGAGTACTAAGTGAAGTTTCACTAGTACACTCAAAGTCTGCAAGACAAATGAAAATATATATTAAACACAGCTGCGCGCAAAATCATCTACAACATTCAGTTAATTTACTAATGCAGATTATCACAATGCAGCAAACCATTCAAGTGCATACAACATATAAAAGATAAGTCATTCTCCCCCTCACTTCTTACTTATTTATTTTGAGAAATAAGTAACACAAAAACAAAATTAGTAAGCAGAGAGAATAAGATAAAAAAAATGACAACAAATGAAAGTAGTTCAAAACAAACAAAATAAAAAAAGTAGTTCAGAGCAAATAGAAAGTCATAGAAAGCCAGCCAAGTTAAAGTCTCCCCCTTGATCTCCTCCCCCCTTGATGTGATCTTCTCCCCCTTGATTTCAGCATAAGTGGCCAAAATCTAAACGAGTCTGGATGACTTTCTGACAGGTGGTGAGGTAGAGCTGCCAGGACATTTGACAGATTTGTGAGCCACGTGTTTAAACCGACGCTTAGGGGTAGAGGTTGGCTGATCAGATGGATCTTGTTTTGTTGAAGCCACAACTGGTGCTGTTGGTGCAGAAGGACCTGGTGCTGAAGGAACTTCAATTGTATCCGAAGAAGTGGCAATAACTTTAGCAACGACTCTGTGTATCTCCCTTTCGATTCTTTCTACACTTGTTTCAGTGGTTTGAGCAGGTGGTTAGGAAGATGGAACTGGTGACTCAGGTGCTGGAAGAAGGGGTGATGGTGGATGAGGTTCTTCTTCAGCTGCTGCAGGTTCAGGAATATCCAGGGATGCTTGCTCAGCAAGTGGTGAGGACTGTTTCATTCCGAAATCTGTTTTTGTTGGTACATCTAAATCAGATTCATCTTACAAATTGGGAAGCTGATTGGTCTGGTTTCTGCTTCTTCTAATTAGATGATTTCTTCACCACTTTCATTTTCTTCTTTCCCTTTCTGTTATATCCCTTGACAGAAGCCTTGTTTGATTTTTCTTTTGGCTTTTGTGCTACTGGTCTGTATGTCTTAACCGTAGGCTATGCAGCAGGACTTGATGGACTTGGAGCTGTTTCCTCAGGTTGTGGTTCAGTGGCTTCTGGTATATCAGTAGCTGGTGTTTCTAGAATCACAGGTTCAGGTTCAGGTGCCATAGAGTGTGGTGCTGTGGACTGAGGTTGTCCGAGAAACTGAGCTTCCAACATAGATTGTTTATGTTTGATATCTTTTAAATCCTGCATAATATCTGTCAAAGCAGAATTGATCAATTCAAGTTTTTCTTCAACAAATTTCAATTGATTTTTCCTGACTCTTATGGGTTTAGGTTCAGGTGCAGGCAGATCAATTTGATCATGCAATCATTGAAGGAATCCCTTGGTAATGGACTTAGACAGAACTTCAGTTTGTTCATTAGAGCTCACAGGAATGTTGTTCTGAGCAAGTAGGCTTTGTATTAAACAGGGAAACACAGGCAGGTAGTAATCTGAGTGATAGGAACCAGTTTGAACAATTGTTTTATATGCTAACAGTCCAAAATTTACTGGTCTATTAGTTCCTAAACAAAAGAGGAGTTTCAGTCTATCTTCCCGAGCCTGATTTTAATGGGAAGAAGGAAACCAATTAAATTGGGCTATTTTGTGTAACACTCGGTATTTCTTCCTAAGATATTTCTGGTCAATACCATCTCTAGGTTTCCATTTGATATCTGTTCGACCAGTGACTTCCTTGACTATTTCGGCCATGTTATATTCTTCATCTAGAGAATGCATGCTCCCTATTAGAATGTCCATAAAAGAGTTTATGACATTGGGGGAGAATTTCACAAAATTCCCCCGACAGTAGACCTTATGGTAATGAACACTCTTAAGATCATCAATGGTGCTTGAAATATTAGCATAGAATTCCTGAATCAAAGTTTTAACAAGAGGAAGAAAGTTTAATACCGTTCGAGTCTAGTAATTGGACTCAATCATCTCACTGACACCATATGAGTTAAAGTCCGAGAGTTTTACAGGCCTTTCTAACTAAAGCTTCCTCTGTGAAGTAATCTTGTCAAATTTCTATTTGATTGCAGCCGTGAGAAATTTGTTGTATTTTGGCTTGATCTTTTCCTTGATCTTCTTCACTTGTACTTGTTTGTCCTCGCTCATGGCTGGATCGACTGCTCTTGTTGCCTGTTTGTGTTATGTATAAGGTGACTGGCTGCTGTTACTACTGTCATGACTAAAGCCGCTTGAACAAGAAGCATGGCTGTCGAGTTTGATGTTGTCATAGCTAGGGTTTCTAAACTGCAAAAATTTTTCAGAACAGGAACAAAGAGCCAAGATGCGAGACAGGGAAGCAACTATTGATGAAGGATTACATGAACAGGAGAAGCCAACAAACTATTTGCTATATATACTAAGCCGACTTTTTAGGAATTTTTGATTTTCAACAAACAAATTAATTAATGACTTTCCTTTCCAAAAACTGTTTAATAACTCCCTTCAAAACACTTCAATTCAAATTTGAATCAAATTTAAATAATGAATACTGATACAAAAAAGGATTCCCGCCATTGATACTTCTCCCTCTTAATTCAACAATGCTGAAATGACAAAAATTTGACACATGGACACACAAGTGACTTAATTTTTAGGATAAGCATATAAGACATTGTTATGAAAAATGTAACAGAACACAGTTATCCATATCATAACAGTAATATCTGAATTATCATATTTCTCATTCTAAAAAGCATAATTTTGGGTTTGAGTGATTCACAAATTAAAGCTTATTTTGAACTTATTGAGTGAACAACTTGAGTATGCTTCTTACACACATAAAAGTTAGTCTCAATATAAATTTGCTAAATAATACATTAGCTTTCACACATGTATAGAGGTAGCCCTTTTCCTTTTGAGTGGGTGACCTCACCATATTTCTTAGATACAATGAAGTTAATCTCAATGGATGGCTTTCACACATCATATACTGGTAGCCCTCTTTGTATTTTCATCATTAAACCAATATTTAATTATTCACACAATTTTTATATCACAACTCAAAACATGCTAATTTAGAAGGAAACTTATGATACTACAGATATGAATAACATTATAGAATACTGTGTTCACTCATATAACTGACAGATACTTAAGGCTTTTCTTAGATTTTCAAACCTTGTTGTGTCCAATGCCTTAGTGAACAAGTCAGCCAATTGTTTATCTGTGGAGATGTGCTCAATGTGTATCACCTTAGATTCTACTAGTTCCCTTATAAAATGGTATCTAATATCAATTTGTTTTGTTCTAGAATGCTGAACAGAATTTTTGGAAATATTTATAGCACTAGTATTATCACAAAACATAGTAATAAGTTTCTGTTCAATACCATAATCACTCAATATTTGCTTCATCCACAATAGTTGTGTATAACAACTCCCTGCTGCTATGTATTCGGCTTCAGCTGTAGATAAAGAAATTGAATTCTGCTTCTTACTGTGCCATGAAACCAAGTTAATACCAAAACAAAAGCATCCTCCTAAAGTACTTTTTCTATCATCTGCATTTCCTGCCCTATCTGCATCACTAAACACTGCAAGACAATCATTTTTATCTTTAGAAAACCATATTCCATAATCACATGTTCCATGTTCATACCTGATGATTCTCTTTGCTGATGCAAGATGTGATTCTTTGGGATTTGCTTGAAACCTTGCACAAAGTCCTACACTAAAACTCAAATCTGGTCTGCTTGCTGTAAGATAAAGTAGACTGCCAATAATGCTTCTGTATAAGCTTGCATCAACTTCCTTCCCTGCATTATCTTTTGAAAGTTTTAGATTATTACTGATAGGAGTTTTTATTGGTTTTGCATTCTCAAGCCCAAACTTCTTTACAAGATTTTTGGCGTATTTTGATTGAGATATAAATATCCCATCATTCATTTGCTTAACTTACAATCCAAGAAAGAAATTTAATTCTCCTACCATGCTCATCTCAAACTCTTCCTGCATCAACTTAACAAACTCATTAATTTTGCTTTTGTTAGTTGATCCGAAAATAATGTCATCAACATATATTTGTGCAACAATAAGATAGTTAGATGCATGTTTGATAAACAAAGTCTTATCACTGCTACCTCTTTTATAACCTCTATTGATCAAAAATTTGTCAACCTTTCATACCCAGCTCTAGGAGCTTGTTTCAAACCATACAAAGCTTTGTGCAATTTGTACACAAAATCTGGATGTTTAGGATCTTCAAATCCTTTAGGTTGTTCAACAAAAACTTCTTCATTGAGATAGCCATTTAAAAATGTAATTTTAACATCCATTTGATACAACTTAAAATCAAGCAAACAAGCAATTACAATTAGTAATCTGATTGACTCAAGTCTAGCTACTGGTGCAAAGGTTTCATCAAAGTCTATGCCTTCTACTTGTGTGTAACATTATGCAACTAGCTTAGCCTTATTTCTAACTACTTGTCCACTTTCATCAGTTTTATTTTTGAAAATCCATTTTGTTCCAATGATATTTGTACTTTCTAGCCTAGGAACTAATTCCCACACTTCATTCCTTTTAAATTGATTAAGTTTATCTTGCATAGCTCGAATCCACACTTCTTCTTTTAAAGCTTCTTTCACATTTTTTTGGCTCAACTAAAGAAACATAACATGCAAACCTTACCTCGTTTCTTACCTTTCTCCTAGTCTTCATCATGCCATCTGGTGTTTTAATGATAGAACTTGTTGGATGTGCCTTTTGAATCTATATGGGTGGATCTTTTCTATCATCATTATTTTGAATTGAATTTTTGTTTAAATCTGAGTTGTCAGATGTTACTGTTACGTTGGGTGTAACAGCAGCTGTTTCCTCTTTCATAACAACATCTTCCTTTTTATTACTGTCTGGATCTGATTTTTTTTCATCTTCTGTGAAGCTGGTTATGCTTTCCTCTTGTGAGTACTTTGCATAATCATCAAGGTCATCAAATACTACATTTGCAGATTCCATGACTGCCTCAGTTCTCATATTATAAACTCAAAAAGCTTTGCTGTTTTGAGCATATCCTACGAAGACTCCTTCATCACTCCTTGGATCCAATTTTTCTAACAGTTCTCTGTCGTTTAAGATATAACACCTGCAACCAAAAACATGAAAATATTTCAAATTTGGTTTTCTTCCTTTCAAGATTTTATAAGGTGTCTGGTTAGTGCCAGGCCTAAGAAAAACTCGATTTGAAATATAATAAGCAGTGCTTATTGCTTCAGCCCATAGCCTCTTGGTCAACTTCTTACTATTGAGCATCACTCTTACCATCTCTTGAAGAGTTCTATTCTTCCTCTCCATAATGCCATTCTGTTCAGGGGTTTTAGGAGCTGAAAATTCAAGATCAATTCCATGATATTTGCAAAAGTCAGCATAGCTCACATTTTTAAACTCCTTGCAATGATCACGTCTTATTCTCACAATTCTTCCGATGTTCCTATTTTGCTCATTTTCAAGCTTAACACAAAGGTTCCTGAAAGCAGTGTCAGATTTTTCTTTAATGAAATCAACCCAAGTATATCTAGAGAAATCATCCACACAAACAAATATATATCTCTTACCTATAATGCTTTCAATTTGCATAAGACCCATAAGATCCATGTGAAGCAAATCAACTATCTTAGAAGTGCTAAGATGTGGATTTGATTTGCGTGAACTTCTGATTTGTTTTCCCATTTGACATGGTCCACAAATTTTATCAATTTTGTCATCAAATTTAGGAACTCCTCTTACAGCACCTAACTTAGTTAATTTAACCACGTCTTTGTAATTTAAGTGTCCTAATTTTTTTATGCCACAATTTTAAATCCGAAATCCTAGTATGAAATGCAATTTCTACTAGATAACAATTATCCAAAGATCTATTACCTTCCAGAATGTATTTACCAAAATTATCTAAGACCATGCATTTGTTTTGTGTGAAGTTAACAGTATACTTTTCATCACAAATCTGACTAATGCTTATAAGATTAGCTTTCAAGTCTTCCACTAAAAGGACATTTCTAAAATTGGGTAGGCCTTTGACATTCAAAGTCCCTTTACCAATGATCTTACTTGTTGCTCCATCTTCAAAGGTGACATTTCCATCCCTGCATGCTTTAAAATCTGTTAAAAACAATTTATTTCTAGTCATGTGCCTGGAACAACCGCTGTCAAAATATCACAAACCATTAGATGCATGATTAAGTGCAATAAGGGCAACATGACATACTGTTTTGTCTTTCTTAACCCACAAATGTTTCAATTTTGATAACAGTTTAAATTGTTTTGATCTTTTATACAAAAGATTCAACGATTTAAAGCATCTAGGCCTAATATGTCCCTTTTTACCACAAAAATAACAAATAAGAATAAATTTCCTTACCTTTTCAGGGCTGGATCTGAAAGAACTTAGTGGAAAAACATATGTTTCACTGCTTTTGGAATTAGGACTTGATTTAAAGAGTTAGGTTCAAAACTCTTACCTCATGTTGAAGCTTTCACGAAGACTGTTTTTTATGAAGATGCAACATTTCCTTCTATGTACCGCAATTCATGTTTGTTGGAGTTGTCTCTTCCAAGGTTCAAAACTTGATCAAGTTTGGCTGCTCTAATTTTGAGTTGATCAACACACCTCTTGCTATTAGTCAGTTTTGTTGTGATTTTCTCAATATATGCTATTTTATCTGTCAAAACAGTCTCAAGTTCAGTGATGTGATTTTCAGCATAAGCTTTTTCACATTTCAGAACTTCAATCTCCTGCTTCAAGGTGTTGATTTCTTCTTTCTGGCTCAGCCATTCACCATAGAGTGCATTGTACGTTTCTTGCAATTCTTCATAATATTCTGGTCCATCTTCTTCATCTGAATGATCAACATTGTCTTGACAGTCTTCTGTTATGTCTGACATAACAACCTTTCCTTTATCTACTTTAGATGCTGTAAATGCAACAAAATTGCTCATACAATCTTGGTCTTCTGACTCTGATTCTGATTCATCACTCCAGGTTGCTATCTGCCCTTTATTTTTCTTCTTAAGATTAGCACATTCAGATTGAATATGCCCATAACCAGAGCAGTCATAACACTGAATCTGCCCTTTCTTTCAGGTTGTTTCGGTTTCTTTTTATCATTCTCCTTGCTGAATTTTCTGAACTTTTCTTCACTTGAGTTTGATGGCTTTCCTTGATTCTTTGTCCTGAAATTTCTTTTCATGAACTTGACATAATTTTTTGTTAGAAACAATTCGTTTAGAATCAGTTTTATCAAGCTCATCTCTACATTCATCATTAGATTTTTTAGCTTTCACATTAAATGCAATGCTTTTACCTTTTTGTTGTCGAGTACTTTGATTTATTTCAAAGTTTTGGAGAATACCAATCAGTTCATCAACTCTCATTTCATCAGTGTTTTTAACTTTCTCAAGAGTTGAAATTTTAGGTTGAAATTTGTCTGGGACAGACCTAATTATTTACTAACAACTTCTGTATCAGTAAAATTTTTGTCAAGTATGTATGCTGAGTTTGTAATGTGACATATCTTAGAGTAAAAATCGAAAATTGATTCATCCTCATGCATCATTAGATTTTCAAATTGAGAATTCAACCTCATTAGTTTAGATCTTTTAACAGATACAGTACCTTCATGTTTTACCTCAAGTATGTCCCATGCCTTTTTGGCTATATTGCATCTAGAAATCTGTCCGAAGTTATTTAACTCTACTGCAGCAAAGATTGCATTAAGAGCCTTGGAGTTCCAACTGGATCGTCGTTATTCTTCATCAGACTATTCGTCCTCTGGTTTTGGTTCGGCATTACCGAAGGCATTCAGCTTTGTTGGCAGTGTCCATCCCTTAAGTACACTCGTCCATGCCTTGTCATCAAGAGACTTGATATACATCATCATTCTTACCTTCCAATATGAGTAATTACTGTCATCGAGAATAGGTGGTTGCGTTTCAGATCCTCCATTACGAATAAACTCTATCCTTCCAGATCAACTTGATCGTTTTCTTCACTTGTCTATCAGTGAAACCGCTTTGATACCAATTGTAAGTTCCGGAGGTATGCAGTTACAAATAACAACACAGTCAACTATAATGTAAATCAATACATAAGGATTTTTACGTGGTTTGATTATAAAAACTTACGTCCACGGACAGCTATAGAGCTGCAATTCACTATGCTCTTGTTTGTACAATCTTTAGAACCTTTTACAGTGCTGACTCACTCTTACACACAGACCTAATCTTTGACAAACAAGATCTTCACAAAGATCCTAAGAACTAGTGACACTGCTCACTCTCCATCACAAATAACTTAACAGAACGCTGTTAAGTTATACATAACACCCGATGTCTAGCACAGAATTACATAAACACTCAACCCTCAAGTTTCCCTAAGTGTCTACTAACTCACTCAGCTTGATCAACAACTCATGTACAATTTTAACTCTCATACATGAAAACAAAGACTCAATGAATCAAAGATATAAAGACATTCCTTTGCGTCAAAGCTTATCTCTTAAGAAGTCATAGAATGTCATGATCAATAATCAAGAACCTCTCTTGCGCAAAAGACTCTCTCTCTTCAATACCTGCTGCCGACTTTTTCATCCATCAATATATAATGAGAGGTCTTGATACAATATTCCTAAAAGTCTTGAAAGGATCTCAATCAAGATCACATTAGGATTATGATCAAATAAAATAGGAAATGTTTTATAGTTAATCTCCTAAAGTAAAAAAGATACATTAACTATCTTTCTATTTTGATTAGGATAAAAGAAATATTATCCTGATCAAGAGAGATATTTATTGTGAATCAAAATACTTCCTATAATAATTATCTAGAAACAGTAAAAATATGAATCAAAAATATTTTTCTTACTTTTATCACAAGTTAATCAAAATTTAAACATGTGCATGTCACATATTTTACATTAATAACAAAAATTTAATTACGTAAATGAATTTTACAAAAAATAAAAAAAATATTATATATAGAATTTTACGAAAAATAATTCTCACACGAGAAGATGCCCATTCGTGGGTGTTGCTAAACGTACACTTTAAAAAATGTATTTGAAAATGATAACAAACATAGCAGTGATGTGGGATGGGACCCACAATCGTGATATTGCTGACGTGGACGCGCATATGTGACCAGTAACACACTCCCAAAAGCGCTCCTATGCAAAGAATATGTTAGAATAGAAATAGAAATAGCTGACGAGACGACACGACGCAACCACTTCACACTCTCCCTTCTCTCTCCTCGTCGCCCTGAATATTATAAAATCAAACGGCTATTTATTTACCACTTTTTTTCACCAGATTTTGTTATCCGTACGCGTGGCTCATGTCAGCTACTGTTGTTAAATAAACTATTTTATTTAATAGATGTTACTTAATATATTTGCATAACAGAAAGCGATAACATAAAATATAATAAACGTATGAAATTGATGGTGTCATATAAATTATTATTCGTGCAACTGGCTCCCCATGTTCCTTCTTATTGTTTTTTTTTTGTTATTTATTTATTATGCTTTTTTTTAACCAATCCCATGTCTTATGTGACCGTAATACCTTCAACATTATTTGTTGTGTACTCCATGGTTTAATTTTTTTCATGTAATTTTTCACATAAAATTTTCATTCCTCACCCCAAGTAAGTATATACTTATAAAATTCGTTATGCTACTTAACGATTCTCTTTAACATTTGTTTTAGAAGTGCATTAAAAATATTCAAATAGTAAGTTTGAATTGTCACATTATTGTTTAATTGGGAAATTTTTTTTTCTTTTTTAGTTATTAAGATTTTATAAATTCTATAATTTGTACTAAAATTAAATATTTATTACTTTGTATTTTCATATTTTAACATGTACTTAAAGTTAAAATTTAGAAAAAGTTTAGAATTTATTTGTTGTACCACATTATTTAGTACATCTATACAATTATAAGTTGACGAGTAGATTCCATTTCCTTGCAACTTAAAAAGTTCAATTCATTATGTTTTCAATTTAAAACAGAGTATAAAACAATAAATGATATTTTGAAAAATTTAATTCTAAAATGAGTGAACCCATATCTCAGCCTCTCCCATTAGATAAAAATACCATATCATTATATTGAGGTGGTAAAACAGGTATACCCATAATCTTGCTTACAAGGGCTAATTGTTTGTGTTTAAAAAAAATCATAAAGTTTCATAATTGTCCATTGAATAACATTATAAATTAAATTTGAACCTAAAAATTACAACATATCATTTCATCTTTGTTATGCTGCCTCATTTTATGCATTGAATTAATTATGTTGCAAAATAATTTAAAATGTGAGAATACTTTAAAATATATATAAAAAAAAGTGTTAAAGAATTTACCAATATATTACTTAAAAATACTTTTGATATTTTTATTAAAACTTTAAATCATATAATTTGGTTTTGTCTCCGTAAGTTAAGTTTCTAGCTTTGCTATTGGACATATTTTAGACTTCTAGAGTTCTTTACGAACACTAGAATTAAATAAATGTAGCTTTTTTAGTCCAAGTTTTTGTTATAAATCTATTGAAAGATGGAGATCTTTTAACAAAATCTTGTACACAAATTCTATTAATACATTTCTAGTAATTGATTATACAAATTTATTTATCTCTCATTCTTTTAAATAATTAAAATTTAAAATAAAAAGTAATATTTAATGATATAATTTGTGAATTTTCTATACCATTGATATTGATTGAGATGAAAGAGACTAAAATTTTATATTGATATATATATATTTAAAATTTTATATGTTAAATGATCCTGACATAACACAAGAATGACAATAAGATAAAGATATATTATTAAAAATAAATATTTTTATTTCAAAGGACCTACGTGGATGGGACCTAATAATTAATTCAATGTGGATCGAAATACTGACACTTGGCAGCCAGGGCAAAGTGCAATTAGAAGCCTTCATAGTTGACCACCATATTATTATTACGCTGTCACATTTTGGAAATAATTTCAATTCCTTTAATAATAAAAACACAAAAAGCAAAATGAATGCTTCTGAGTTGGACTTGAAAATGATTTAGACGTGTAGCCATTTATATTAAAAAATCGACATGCTTTGGTCATTTTGGATATGACCATGAAATCTCAATTTTATTATTAAAATTAAACATTGGAGTGTATATATTTCTTAATTCATTTATGATCATTTAATTAATTAATAATTATAGTCCACATGATTGAGGAACCGTCAGCTCCTATAATTTATAAACTTTTCAAATAATTAAAATCAAATTTGGGATTTAGAGAAAGCGTTCTTCAATTTTCATCCAATTTAGTTTTCATCAAATTATTAAAGTTTTTCAACAAAATTTCATTTATATTTTTATTGAAACCCAATTTAATTAATTAACGTATAAAAATTTATATACAATTTCGTGTTAAAATACCACTTCTTATATATATATATATATATATATATATATATATATATATATATATATATAAACATGAATACTTAGATACGATATTTGTATTGATCCCTAATGATTGGTCAAAGTAACATATAAACTTAACAATTTTGAAAATTAACACTAACCTTTTTGTATTTAATAGTCGTAAGTTAATCACATATGTTAAATAACACAAACATAAAAAATAATAATATTGAGTAGTCTTTTTTTCTTAATTTTTATCTAAGAGGTTTGAGAAATCACAATGTATCCTAGAATATTTCAAAAATCATAAAATAACCTCTTGTACTAATCAACCCTAGTAAACTTAATAAAAATATGGTAAATTTATAAAATTTATCAAGACATTAGGGGTTGGATAAAATTATTCAATATTAGTTTGATGTTATGACATATGGTGAAGGACAATAAAATAGAGGAGGTCAATGTCGTTTGCAAAATTATCGTGTTTGTAGTACTTCACGAAATCTCAGGGTTGTCAAATGCTACATTTAATACTTATTTAGTATATCTAAAATTAATTTTTTAATATAACTTGAGTTGAAAAAACACCGTTGAATAGTTAAAAAAATATTATTACGTAGATAAAAAATAAAAATATATGAGAAGAGATTAAATTACATGATATATAATTTTTTATATAATAATATTTCAACTATCATATA
Organism: Boswellia sacra; assembly: GCA_013180625.2. Taxonomy (NCBI): domain Eukaryota; kingdom Viridiplantae; phylum Streptophyta; class Magnoliopsida; order Sapindales; family Burseraceae; genus Boswellia; species Boswellia sacra. Next base: position 45,262 of record SNVD02013640.1, on the reverse strand, counting down.
TATCTCAAAACTTATCTCAAAGTCATGCACCTCAAATGACATGACATAAAATCAATACTATCATATTATTCACTGTATCATCACACACCATCGACATGACAAACCTATATTAAATATAGATAGTTTGATATATAAAATTTGAAATACAATTTGAGAAGAGTATCATTATTATAATATCTTTTAAAACAAAATTGTATCAAAATCGTGAGTCTTTGAAACAATATGCTCCAAAGTGTACTAATTATCCAAGTTATATTTAATCTCAATCTTTAAAAATTATTGATTTAATTATTCATAATTTGTTTATGAGTACATTTATATATATATATATATATATATATTATGATTTATTTGATCATTGTATTTTCGTTGGTTGAAATTGAACCTAAATACTTAATATACGTCAAATCTTATTCTTCAACCGGTAAAATCATTTTTATCTAATGAAATGATTCACACTTTTTTGTTACAAATTATGTGAAGAAGAGGGGGCGCTCCTCCCATGTAGACAAATCAATAGCAATAATATTATTAATGGCTCCGAGAACATAATTTATTGAGACCCTACAAAGCGGTTGCCATTTTAACCAGCGCAAACGAAATGGCGACTTCACTTTTTGGGTAGCACAGAAAGAGAGAGAGATTGTGAGAGACAAAAACCAAAACCTAAACCAAAACCTAGACGAAACTTATAACTCAAATTGAAAAGTCAGGAAGTAGTTTAACGAGTTTTAAGCAACATGAGGTTTTTGGCACAAACCCATCTCATCTGAGATTCTACCGATAAAGTGATAATGGATGCCAGGAAGATAGTTGTGGTAGTAGAAGATGTAGAAGCCGCAAGAGCAGCTCTTTTGTGGGCTCTTCACAATCTTGTTCGCTTTGGTGATGTTATCACTCTGCTTCATGTCTTCCCTTCAATGAGATCAAGAAGCAAGAAGAAGCAACGGTTGATGAGATTGGAAGGGTTTCAGCTCGCTCTCTCTTTCAAAGAGATATGCAACAAGTGCTTCTTTAACGTAAATTACATCATTTAAGTGCTTTTTTAATTGACTTGTTCTTGTGTTACCATCGGATGGATGGATTAGCTTGTCATGTCATGATGGGTAAGAGAACTGTGTTACAGACAAACGTTGAGATCATTGTCACCCAAGGAGATGAAGAGGGCGAGAGAATTGCTACCATGGTAAGGGAGATTGATGCTTCTGTGCTTGTTGTTGGCCTCCATGAACAGAGCTTTCTTTACAAGTGAGTCAATAATTTCTTTCTCTGTAATCTTCAACCATTTTGATTTTTCTTTTTTATGATGGGTTGGTTACATTTTTCAAGAACTGATTATTATTATAATCATGACACTGTTGAGGGACCGAAAGGCTTTTTCTTCTTCTTTTTTTTTTTTTTTTTTGTCTTCTTGATTTGATAAGGCAAGATTGAAGGTTCAACTTTGTCTTGTTGGTCTTGGTCTTTTAGAAATTGTCATCAATCAAATCCACAGTTGTCCATGGCGGTGGAGAAGCTAAGCCAGACGCTTCTGGGATTGTGTTGGCAGATACTAGGTGGGTTGATTAGGTGATTCTGTGCTGTTTGATTGAATAACTCTCTCTCTCAAGAAATTACCATGCCTGCTGGAAGTTTCTTTGTAAAGGGGATAAGTCCATTGACCAAACGAGTGTCCAAAGCCAGTGCGTTGATTCCCCATTGATAACGATGCTGAGTGATAACAACAATTGGGCTGATTTGAGATGATGCCAAGAACCCCTCAATCATCTTTTGGACAATCCCAATATGCACATAACAACTACACATGTAATGCATTCAATAACACGCTAATTGTTGCTATATGAGTTTTCAATAATGTTCCCATTTAGATATGGGAGCTGTAATCCCTAACTCCATCTAGTTTATGCAAACTATTAATGGAATTGGATATTGATCCTTGTGAACTTGGTACTGTTACCAAGGCTAGAAATTACAGTGGATGAAACTCAAAGCAGTGTTTGTTTGCGTGGTATAGGTTGGCTTTGGCCCGCAACAATATAGCAAACAGTTTCAATTGCAGAGTAGTTGCCATCAAACAACCTGCAGCATCACTACAAGGGGGGAACCAGATGAGTGCAGCACCGGCAACACTAGACAGTTCAACCAACATGGACTTTGCGGAGATCGAGATCAATAGATTACAGTGAGATTCCTTCTAATTACTTCTTTAAATCATTGTCTACCTGCTCCCTGTCACAAGTTTTTCTTTAGTGAGTTAAAAATGGTCTTTATACACATTGACCTAGATTCTCGTGTTGCAAGAATCTTAACATTTCATCCTTTTCTGAACTTTTTTTCTTATAATATTTATTTTGGTGTTTAACTAGCTCGATTGAGAATCTAAGGTTTCGTTAAAATGGGTCTTGATGCTTTAGTGAGTTGAAAATGGAAAAAATTAAAGTGTTGGTTTTGGGTATCCTTTACAAACATTGAAGAACTTCTTTATTATTCAAAAATGCTTTTTAAGTATACACCATCATATATACATGTTCAGAAAATGTTCTGTTCTAGCCTTTAACGATTAACATAACTAATTCATTCCATGAATGGCTTGGCTTTGCAGTATTCCTGATATTCCTCCACCAAAAATTCCATATAGAATCTGCCCAAGCCCATATGCAATTATTTGGAGATGCAGAAAACCAAGGAGAATGAAGTCTTCTGGTAAAGGGAGCAGAATTTCAAGCTAAATTATGTGTCAATTCAAAGCAAATTAAAATTTTAGGCATGCTTTGGTCTCTACCTTTGCTTCTTTACTTGTCTCACATCACACCCTTCAATTATACACAAAGAGAAAAAGAGTAGTGGAATTGACATCATAAAGCCATTGTGCTTACGATTCTCTGATATATTTGTGAAAGATTGGATTTGTCTCATCGTATTTGTACACAAGTGATGAGAGTGGAAGGATCTTTAACTTTCTGATCTTCAAAGTTCAAACCCAGGTTTTGGCCCATAATGTACATTCTTTATAATCCTTCTGAAGGACAGTCTTTTGGGTGCGATACATATCAAACTTTATAAACATCTTTTAAGTGCGATACCTGATAAATCAAGCTCTAACAAGTGTCATTAATGAAACATGTAATAAAGAGAGAATATTTTTGCTCTTAAATATATTATATTAATCTTCATTTTTTTCTCGTACTATACTAATGAAGAGTCCTTTACGCAGCGGATACATGCTCATCCCTAATTACAATATGATATATGATATCTGTTATGTATGTGCTGCGTAATTGATGGAATGTACATGCCTCCATTGCATGAAAGAGCTTTTCGATATAAAGAGAGAGATAGAGAGATGAAAAATATAGTCATTCATTCTTATTAGATGTTTAAATATAGCAAGCATCAAGTACCTAATATTTAAATTCATTTTTTTTGGTTTACTGTTTTGTATATATAATTTTATTTAGATTTAAGAGGTTTATAAAATTTAATATGTTTGATTTACAATCCAATCATTTATTTTAAGGTGAAATTATCTTAATACAAAAAAAAAAAATTTATCACTTTTTCTCTTACCTAAAGTCTGAAAATAGGAAAATAACAAAACTGCCCTTCTATAATCAAAATTATTTCAACAATTTCTGTCGCTCTCAATCCCACTCTTACGAACGAATTTCTTAGATCCCTGTCATCGTTGTTTTCTTCTTCTCCTCTTCGTCATGGTTTTGAGCTGCTCCATCATAGTTGCATTTCGACTTTCAATTCAGCTTCAGGTGCAGTGTCGTTTGAGGGAGCCAGTGTGGTGTCGTTTTGAGGATCATGCGCGATGCGGCTGTGATGGGTGGTGAGCAATGCCGCTTGGACTTTTCAACGTGATGGGGTGATAGAAAAGGACAGAAGAAACAGGGGAGAGAGAATCAATGAAGAGGAAAGAAAATGCGTAATTTTCACCAAATGGCCCCGTACACCATCCATTAACTAAAAATGCCCCCTTTTTCAAATCTAACTAATTTTGACCCCTTTTATAAAAGAAAAATACTGAAATACCCATGAGAAGTAAAAAAAATAACAACATGATAATCAAACCAGAATCCTGTTCGTGCAAACATCCCAACACAGGGAAAGCACCCCAGCTTCGTCGATCTCACTCGCTTTGCATCTCATCTCCGCTGGCCTGCTTGCGTCCTACTGCTCGCTCCTGGTGAGGCATCTTCACATCTCGCCTCTACCACTCTGCTCGTGTCCTACTGGCTCCCAGCGTGGCATCTTCGCATCTCATCGTACTTTGTCTCTCTGCTTGCGTCCTGCTCACTTTCGATGCAGCGTCTTCGTATCTCACCTCCGCCGCTATGCTTGCATCCTACTCTCTTCAGACAGTGGTAATGCTTCTTCAATTTGTATATATTTTATAGATTTTAACGATCTGTAATTAGATTAATATATATCCAAAAGCAGCAGTTCTTAACGATTTCACTTATACTCAAAATTATTGCAGAAAAAGTTTTTTGTAAGTAAAAGTCTTCAATGTCCTTTGGAATTTAACTTTAGGGTCAAAGAGCAAGAGAGAAAGAGATACTTTAGGGTCGAGGTAAGGAAAAGTAGCTCGGACCTAGTCGTGAGGCGCTGACGACAACGACAGTGAAGATTCGGTGGAGAAGTAGAATTTGATGCAAAGCCGCACTAAAGATGCTTGGATGACAGAGGCAATCCTGGGAGATCTAAAAAGGGGATCGCTTTCTTCCACGGCAGACATGTTTGATATAAGATCGTGGAAATGAGCTCCCAAACCATGTTGAAATCCCGTATTCTAGAAAACATTCTTCTCAAACTTTGTAATACTCATGTATGTATTTGATTTTGATAGAATGAGTAATTGCAGAGTAATACCTTTGGTGATGTTATTGTCGTTTGTAACCCTGTAAAGTTTGTATCCATGTAAAGCTCAGAGGAGCTGACAACTTGTAAAGCTTATTCTATTCTGTGTTTACATATTACTTTTTCTTTGGCATGTGTTTATCTTATACGTGAGAAAAATCTTATTTGTCTTTCTATCTGGATCTGTAGTTGTCTTCCAGATACATTTGATTGTCCTTGCTATTGTGTTTGTGCCTGTAAAGAAACAGGATAAACTAGTCATGCATGCCTCCCAGTTTGCTGGTTGAGGAGATTCATAAAAAGTTGTATTTTCTGTTGAACGACACTGGATTTCTCTTTGTTATTGACAATGTCAAGGAAGATGTGATCTGCTGTTAATTGGGTGTTGAGGGATCATGAAAATGTTTTGCGATAAAATGAGACCATGTCGTAAAGCAATCTGGTTTTCTGCACGACTGGGTCGTGCAGTCAGCACGACCGGGTCGTGCAGTCAGGCAGATTGCATTATGCAATCTGGTTTTCTGCACGACCGGGTCGTGCAGTCAACACGACCGGTCGTGCTGAAAGGCAGATTACTTAATGCAATCTGGTTTTCTACACGACCAGGTCGTGCAGTCAGCACGACCGGTTGTGCAGAAAGGCAAAATCTGCTTTATGCAATTTGGTTTCTTTGATTATGCTTAATGCTTAAAGGCGTGACCGTATGTGGCCTGATGGTTGGACTGTTGTTACTGTAGATGGTAAACGCATTGCTCATTTTGAGCACACTCTTCTGGTAAATGCATTTATCAGCAAGATTACAAAAACTGTATATTCCTTTTTGATTTCTCCACAATGGTATTGCCATGTTTGTCTTGTGAAGTGTGTATATATGCTATGGTTGAATCGAACTGGTCAAGTATCCAGAATTTCTATTACATGATGGTCTCTTGTACAAAGCCATTATAAATATTTTACACTAGAGAATTATGGCTCTCTCTTGCATTGATATTTATATTGGCTGCTTTATCATTTCAGGACGAGTTTTAGCTGAAATGCAGATCGTATTATGCAATCTGGTTTTCTGCACGACCGGGTCGTGCAGTCAGCACAATCGGGTCGTGCTCATATGCAGATTGCTTAATATACACAATGCTCTATTACACAATGCTTTGTCCTGTTTTAGATGTCACTCTTGTCCATTTCTATTCATATTATATAAAATTACAATGTAAGAGAAATGAAATTGCAGTACAATGCCATAGCTAATCGGTGTACAAGAACAACGTAATAATAATGTTATTTATTGAAATCATTAGGCAACAACATCAACCAATAACATGTCCAACAAAACAATTAAAACACACACATCTACAAATGATTGCAACACACATATCATTCAAAGCTTAAAGTAAAGCTTTTACAAAGCAGTAGGTACATGTGGTTACTCCCCACCGGTATCATTTAATGGAGCCTCCGGATTTCTTTGGGTTGACAGCGGATTCATCGACTTGCATGTCTTCCGATTATGACTTCTGTCACCACACCGCCCACATTTACGTGATGTCCTTTCTTCACCCAACGATGGAATTCGATTCTTCTTTTGCCTACCCCGACTGCGACATTTCGCGGGGGGTAATATTATACGTGCCTCGACTTCATCTGGGATATCCCACTCCTCAGATGAACCAACAGGGTAGATAGCTTCCGCATATGCAGTCAATAAGACTTCGGACCTATAAAAGTGATGAGTAAAATTATAGACTGATAAGTTACGCACTCTACACACTGCAATAACATGCTTACATGGTAACTCTTCATAGGTTGTTGACATATGCAAAGTCACACCTTTGCTTCTACAACCATTGAAAAAAATTCTCTGCCACTCGACACCCATTCACCATCATACACGATAGGAAAACGAACATTATCCATTTACTAAAGCCTGCAATACCAATACAAAACATTACAATTAATTCAAACAGATTTCACTCTATTGCACGATCGTTAGACAAGTATTATGTAGCATGACTATTTTGACAAAAGCATTATATACCATGACTAATTGGAGAAAATGGTCGTTTTGCACGACCCTTTGGAGAAAGGGTCGTGCAGCACGACTCCAAAGGGTCGTGCAGCACGACCGTTTAGAGAAAAGGGTCGTTTTGCACGACTCTTTGGATAAATGATCGTGCTGCACGACCCTTTGGCGAAAAGGGTCGTGCTGCACGACCCTTTGGAGAAAAGGGTCGTGGAAAACGTTCTTACATAACAAGCCCACAATTTCAAGCCTTAATTTCCTTCAACATGGACCACTTCAATAGATATCAAACATAAAAAATGGAGAAAACAAATCTCAAGACAAATCTCAAGACAAAATCAACTATGAATACCTTCACTCACTAGCTTTTTGGATTAACAATCAACTTCTTGGATTTCAATCTTCACTCACTAGCTTCACATTGCTTTCATCAGAAAATTTTCAGTTTTTTGTTTTGGGGTGTGCGTGTTGGAGAGTTGGGAGAGCCATTTTGGGGTGTTCGTGTAGGAGAGTTCGTGTTGGAGCTGTTTTGGGAGAATGAGTGTTCTATTCATCTTTTCATATTAACTCTTAAGGATAAATTGGACTTTTCATGTCCAAAAGGGGTTAAAATTAATCAACTATCAAAAGGGGGTCAGATTTGAAAAAGAGACCCCAAAAGGGGTTATTTAAAAAAATAACCCAAAGAAAATAGCACAGCAAAGAGGGGAAGAGCTTGATAGGAGAGAGAAAAATATTTTTTGAAATTTTAATTAGAGATAAAATCATTTAAAAATGATGGAGAAAAAATATATAAAAATGATAATTTTAAGTAAAATAACTAATTTAAAGAAAATTTGGTTAATGATTAAAAAGAATAAATTTAAATAAAATAAAAATAATTAGAAATTAAAAATAAATTTAATAATTTTAAAAATATAATTAAAAAATATTAAATATATAATTATTGATAATTTTAGTTTAATTTTATTAACTATTTAACCTTTAAAAGATCCTAATAAATAGAATCCAAACATTTTACATTTCCTATTACAAGGATAAAAAAGTCATATTAAAGTTAAGATATTTCCTTATCACTTTTTTTAAGAGGTATGTAAAAGAGTAAACAAACATGTTTTTAAGTAATATAAATTAAGTCCTATTAAGTGTTAAGTTCTATTAAGTTTTAAGTGATGAAAACAAATAACCACTAAATTGAACTACATCATAAGTCAAGTTGATAAGCTGTAATATTTATTCCAGTAGCCTGATATAATGCCTCACATCCCCGATCTCCCTTTCAATTAAGGATATAGTTATAATAAATATGGATAAAAAGAAAAGCTAAAGTGAGGAAGAAAATATATTGTTTGCAATAAATGATAATAGAATTAAAATCAAATCCAACAAAGTAACTTTTCAATTACTAAGGGGAAAAATATTAAGTAGAAGATGTTTTATGGAGAGGTTGAGTCACGAAAGTTAAGAGTAAATTCATGAAGATTTAATTATAAAAAAGTGGTGATACTTTTTTGATAATTAGATTAATTCAAAATAGTTTTGTCTAGTTGACATTGTATAAATCACAATACTACTACGGATTTTGTTGTGAGATGTTGGATAAACACCATTCAAGATAACCATTTATCTTGTAGCTAAGGTAACGAAGAAAGTTTAAAACGGCAATATTGATGGTAACTATGCATACGAAGGTGGCGTTCCACCGTATTAACACATGGACTCTGCAAAATCTGTCACACATGTGCCATGTGGCTTTGAGTGGCAAACACCCTTTTATATGATATCTGGATGTTTATGTTGTAGAGATTCTATTGGAGCGTGGAACAAATTTTTGTACTTTAAATTGACCTCCCCACTCTTGATGTAATTGGTAGCCGGAGGGGCACCGAATCACCGTAACAGTTGGTTGATAGCGACCGTCTTCGGGATGTGTTCGATGACATCGTCGGTTTAAAAATGATCGTCATCAACCGACCTATCCGACGGTGGATAAAACTCAAGCATAAAAATTGAGGTTTCGTCGTAAAAGACGGTGGAAATTTTGACTGCCAGAAGTTTCGTCAGATTTTGTTATAAAACGTCGAACATTTTACTGTTAATTACTTTTCATTGCATAGATCGTATTCCAGTTATCAACCTGATGATGACGATGTCACGGACACGTGGTAGTGACAGTTTTCGACGACTGTTTAGGCACTGTTTTCTGCGACTCCTCCAACCAGATTTGAAATTTTTTTCAAAAATATTTTATAAAAATAAACTATTATTTATTTTAATTATAATTAAAAAATTAAAATTTAATGAACAAGGGCAATTATATATTTTTGTATTTTACTAAGGGCCATTTTAACATTTTAATTTTTCGAAGCAGAAACTAATCTTCAAAAGCAGGCAGTTTCCTACTTTTAGGGCCAATTTTGGGATTGCTATTGTTATTAAAAAAGTGCTTTTTTCTACAGCAGTAGTAACCTACCATGTTTGGCATCGCTTCTTCACCTGCTTCAAAAGAAGCTGTAATAGGAAAAATAAGGTATAATGAAAAAGTAACCACCTATTTTTAGAGACTTATTTCTATTTCTAAAAATTAAAATATCATAATTACCTTACAAATAAATAAAATAATATTAAATAAAAGATGATATATGATGACATAATTATGCATAAGTTTCATTTCTTTTTGTCTTTTTATTTAATTAATTTACTTCAATTGAATTTAATTATTTGTTCATTAATCATAATTATTACTTGTAGTTACTTACACATCTTTTGGATTGACATGTTCATCTTATTTCTTTTTTTTCTTTTTATTTATATAATTATGATTAATTAATAAATAAGTAAAATAATATTAAATAAATATTAATCTGTAATAAATGGTTCTTATATCACATCATTAATAATTATATTAAAAAAATATTTTTTTAAAATGATATGAATTTGATATCTCATATTATAATTCCATAACCAATAATTTATTGAAATTATGACATTATAATTTAGCTAATATCATTATTATATAAAATTTATATTTATTTACCAGTAAATAATAATATAAAAATATTTGATGAATAACTTTTACTTATATTTAATTATTTGATTTGTTTTATCTAACATTAATTTTTACAATTAACAAATTGATTAAAAGAAGTATAAGTTTTAAACTTTATGAAAATATTATACATCTATATATTTTACATAAATTAAAAATTAGTTATACATTTTATTTATAGTTATCTAAAAAACTTATATATAATTTTTACTAAAAAGTTAAAACTTGATTATAAATTTTAATAGTTAAAAATTATAAAGGAATATTATACATGTCTATTTTAATCATTTGCACATAATAAAAGTTATAGCAATCCTAAAATTAGAAATTCCTTTGAAAAGCAAAGCAGTCTTTAAAAGTTGGTTTATCAAACACCTTCTCGCTTTTTTATAAAGCCAATTTTTTTTATAGCAAATCAGAAGTTGCTTTTCTTTCTAAAGCAATAACAATCTCAAACTGGCATGCATAGTAGAGAAGTAAATGCAAAAGCTATATTGTTTTTGTTCTATTTCTTTCTCTTAGGGAAATGTAAAAAAAATAGCCCAAAATTGGGGGCCTTTTCAAAAAATAGCCTCCTTACCCAAATATTTTAATGTTATGGCCTCCAATCCTAGAAAATGACCATATTACCCCTCATTGATTCTTCGTCTTCTTCTTTTCCATTAATATTAACTCTCTCTAACTATTCACTAACTCTCCCAATGGTCAATGAAGCATAAATTTTATGTTTTCAACATACAAAAACAAATTATAATATTTTAAAAATCATATAAAGGAAGAGAATTAGATTAAAAGCATTGGAAGAACGTTGAAAATCTGTTTGGAAGGTAATGCATCTCCATAACCTTCTTCTTACGTTTTAGCAAGATTTTAAAATATAATTTTCAATAAAAATATTTAAAACTAAATGAATAAATGTTGGAATACATGAAAGCTTGATAAGTTTAGCAATTTGTTGTATAAAATTTGCATTTTTTACATTGAAAGTTGAATTTGTCTTTGAATCTCCAAAAAATAGACAATTCGATAAAAGTTCGATAATTAGATAATTAGAAGTCAAACTATAAACTATCATCGAACATTTAGAGAATTGTCGAAACATAGTCAAATTTCAGTAGAGCTATCGAACTATGTTGTCGAATTGTCAAATCATTGTCCAACTATATGTTGACACTTCAACAGTGGTCTTGTAGAATTGTTGAACCGTTTCACAAAATTGAGGTTTTCAAGCCCCTTCCATAGCTTTTTTTTTTTTTTAGTTTTTCATGTTCTTTTTACTAATTTCTACACATGTTTGGAGGCACAAATGGATTGTCATAGATTCCTACAATAGTTTGATATTGGTTCGATAGATAACATCCCTAGTACAATTCAACAGTTTAATGATTGTTCAACATGCACAATTCGATCATTCTACATAAATTTCGATAATTCGACAATTTGAGAGGCCTTCATCTACTCATTGAATGTTCGTCTTCAACCTCTGTAAACTCCATTTTAAACATCAACCAATGAACCCAAAAAAAAAAAAAGAGGCTACAAACTAACTCTCAATGTCAACATAATCATTCATCAACTATTCTTAACACTTTCAAAATCCATAAAATAAAAACCATAATATCGTAAAAACCTACATTCAAATTCGTTTCTCTCTCTAAAACTTCAATAAAAAAATCTCATATATTCAACCTTACACAATATCTCAACACACAAACACATAATTAATTAATAAAGCGAAAGTTTGATTATATGGGAATTACTCAGATTGTGTTTTTTTTTTCTCCTCTTCATTTTGTCTTCATCAATCATCACTGTTCTCCTCTTTGTTTTTTCTCTCTAAAAACACACTACAAGATCAACCTTGAATGTATGAAAACAGCTTGAATGAGAGTAACCATTAGGACTTCTCATTTTCTAGAACGGAAGGTTGATTATTGAAAATGTGCATAAAAGGGCATTTTGGATATTTTAAGGTTGGAGGCCATAGCATGAAAACTTGTGGCTATAAGGCTATTTTTAAAAGGCATTTAATTTAGAGGCTAGTTCTTAAAATTTCTCCTTTCTCTTTGCAATTCACTTTTTTTAGTTTCTTATATTTTCACCTCTAAAGTTTGTCACTCGTTATATTTTAACACAATACTGTTGGATCCCGAACTCAAATTTGATCCAATTGATGAAGCAGAATAGTCTTTGAGACTAAGATCTAGCAATCACATGCCTGAAATTTGTGCTTTCTCTCTACCTGGGTTTCTGAGCACGTTTGATGATAAGTGTCTATTTATATATCATTTTCATATCAATTCGTCCATGTTTCTTTGCTATATTCCTTGGTATTTTTATGTTTTTGTGTGGTTTTTGATGTTTGTAGGAGTTCTGGAGGAACTTACACAAAAATTGGAGTAAAACCCTTCATTTTCACCTCTGCTAGTCAACCAATTTCTTAGAGTTGATTGTATCGATATACAATTAACCGGATAACATGCTATATACCATTGAAAAGCTCTCGAAGTCTATTTTCTGGAGAAATTTACGGTTCACGAATTTATGTAGTGTACCGAAAGTTGTGATAAAAATGGTATGAGAAGTGTATATTTGTAATTCCATATATCACTGTAGCATGTTATTAAATACAGGGCACTGTAGCAAGTTACTGTAGCAGAGTATTTAAACACATTTTAGGGTTTTATTTTCATAACTGGAAGAGGGGAGAATGTGGTGGAGGCTGAAGCTCTGGAATTCTTTCATCTCTTGGAGTTCTTGAAGGAGAAAGGAAGCTTGGAAAGAGGAAGAACTACAATCCAAAGAGAATTACATCAAATTTGCTAAGTTTTTCCCTTCCCTTTCATTTTCTGGAATGTCTCCATGTTGTATTGTATTTACCACGTTCTTAAACATGTGTAACTGAATCTGAATTGGTTGAGGGTGATTTCAAAGCCCCTGATATGGTTTTTGTAAGTTGATTGTGCAAGAAGTTGTTATCCAATTCTCTAATTGAAGTTGCTTGTATTTTCCCATGTTTAATGCTTATGATTGCTTGCTGGATTGTATTTGGGTGGCCAACTGAATATAATCTGGATATTGTCTATTGCTAGACTAGAAATCTTGATCCGTAATTGTCTTGAATTTCTAATCATTAGTAGCAAAATTGTGATCAGAGATTGCAATTGGAGAATATAACCTAAGTTAAATAATCCGAGCTTGTGTGTTTATTGCTTAGATCAACCTATCTTTCTTATCGTAATGCATCCATTGAATTAAATTTAGAGAGCTTGTTCTAGGTTGTTTAATGGATAGAGATTAAATAAAGAGCCTGTTTTATTTAACAACAAAGTAAGGAAAGATTGGGATAACAGAGCTTGTTGTTATCTACGGTTGATAATTTCAATGGTGTAATTGGATGACAATTCTATGATTAATTAGCAAATCCATATCTTGTGGCAGAGAAGGATCCCTTAACCAGGTTTCTCTCATTGAGTTTTCACTCAAATTAACTTTTGTTTTGTTATTCTTTACTTGCATTAATATTTCATCTAGTTAATCAATCAACAAAACCCCCCTCATTTAGTTTATTGTTGCTTTCGAATAACAAATTCAATTAGAATCAATCCTCGTGGGAACGATATCTTACTTATCACTTTATTACTTGTGCGACTAGTATACTTGCTAGTTTCGAACGCATCAAGTTTTTGGCGCCGTTGCCGGGGATTGATTTTCTAATCGATTTGTTATTTTGTTTTCATTGTTGATTCATATTTTCTTTGTTTTTCTTTTCTGATTGTTTGTGTTTAGACAACATGGCAGTAAACTTCTATCAATTCAGTAGCGGATTTGAGCCACAAGTACCATGGAGAGTAAATGAGGTAAGCACTCCGAACATTGAACAACAACTTTCTGAGCTAACCTCTCTTGTGGAAAACATGGCTGTAGGAGATATGCAAAAATCTTATGAATGTGGGATATATTCTACGATGGAGCATCCAATCGACATGTATCCAACTTTACAAGAAGAATATATGGAACAAGCCAATGCCATGGGTGGATTTCCAGGACAAACGAGGCAATGGTATGATCCTTTCTCTAGCACTTACAATGCTGGATGGGAAGATCAACATAATTTCAGTTACTGGAATCATCAACCAATCACTCCAAATGTGATACCAAATCGGCCACAAAGTTTCAATCAACCTAGAGTGCAGCAACCATTTCAAATGCAACCACCACCAATGCCACATCCAGCACCGCAACCAGCTTCGCAAAACTCAGGTATGTCTCTCGAAGATATTGTTAATGCACTTGCCACTAACACAATGCAATTCCAGCAGGAAACTGGGGCAAGTATCAAAAATCTCGCAAATCAAATGGGACAATTGGCTACTAGCATGAGCAAATTCGAGGGCCAATGCTCAGAAAAATTATCTTCTCAAACGGTGATCAATCCAAGAGAGAATGCTTGTGCGATAACTTTGCGAAGTGGAGAGCAAAATCGAAATGGAGAGCAAATGGAAACTGGGGCAAGTATCCAAAACCTGACAAAGAAATCAAAAACTGATGAAGGAGATGACACCACTTCCACCATGAACAACACATCATCTTCTAAGGTCGATCTTGAAACTCAAATTCCTTCTTATGTTACTCCTCCACCATTTCATAGCAGATTTGCAAAATCAAAGAAGGAGGAACAAGAACAAGAAATCCTGGAAACTTCACACAAAATCGAGGTAAATATATCACTTCTGGATGCTATCGAGCAAGTACCTCGTTGTACAAAATTTTTCAAGGAGTTATGCACCAACAAGAAAAAGTTGAAGGGAAATGAGAATGTAAGTGTGGGGGAAAATGTTTCAGCTGTATTGCAAAGAGAAATTCCTCTAAAATGCAAAGATCCAGGTACGTTCATCATTCCATGCACCATTGGTAACACCAAGTTTGAAAGAGCTATGTTAGATTTAGGAGCATCTATTAATGTCATGCCATATTCTATTTATGCTTCTTTAAATCTTGGACCTTTTGCGAAAACTGGTAATACCATTCAGTTTGCTGATCATTTTAATGCATATCGCAAAAGAGTTGTGGAAGATGTGCTTGTGCAGGTGAATCAATTGGTTTTTTCAGCAGACTTCTATGTCCTTAAAATAGAGGATGAGACATCTCCTAATCCAACACCGATTCTTTTAGAGGAGGCCATTCTCGAAAACTGCTAGAATCAAGATTGATGTTCATTATGGCACTTTCACCATGGAATTCAATGGCGAGGTGATTCGTTTCAATATTTTTGAGGCAATGAGGTACTCTAATGACTTACATTCTGTTTTTGCAGTTGATGTTATTGATTATTTGCCACAACAATGTTTTGAGTTAACTCGCAAGAATGGAGTGGATGTTGCTATTAGTGAACACATAAGGATAGAAAGTTTCAAAGAACCAAGAAAGCTAATACAAGTGTCTAAAGAAGTGGAGGAAGCTGTGACAAGCTTGGATGAGACTAGAGCTATCACCAAAAATAGGTATGATGTTTTGTACATTGAATTGCCTTTATCTAATGAGAAACTTCTTCCTTTTGTGATGAAAGCCAATACCTTGGAGCTTAAGTCACTTCCAGATCATTTGAATCATGGAGTCTTGGGTGAGAATGATACTTTGCGAGTTACAATGGAAATGGGCCTTGCACGAATACAAGAAGAGAAACTCGTCCGAATACTTACAGATAACAAAATAGCTATTGAGTGGGCAATTGTTGACATCCAAGGCCCATCCATATGCATTGACCGGATCTTGTTAAAAGAGGGATCCAAGCCCATTAGAGAAGCACAACGGAAATTGGATCCTCCCATGATGGAACCAACGTCGGGCTGAGGACGTTAAACCAAGCGCTTATTGGGAGGCAACCCAAGGTTTTTGAAAAATAAAAAAAAAGAAGAAAAGAAAAATAAAATGAGGTAATAATGATCGATTTTTGTGTCTCGAGGAGATTCCTTTCGTAGGCCATCAAATTGATCAGGTTTATCTCTCTTTGCCATCTGTCTTATTTGTTTTTATATTTTTTACTTGTTTTTGACTTTTGTTTGCTATTGTGTTGTTATCTATTTTATGTGTCTTTAGTTTCGTTTCTGCTCTTTTCTTTTCCTTCCTTTTGTTTAATTTGATTATTTCGTACTTCGAATTCATTTGTGCAGCAGCTTGAGGAAACATCCAAACGGGAGCTGAAGTCATTGCTCGAAGGATTGAATCGTGCATATCTGGGAGAAGAACAAACTCAATCACATCATCGGTAATATCTCTCCTTTTCTTCTCTTCAATGGATGCCGATATCTTTCTATCGAACCTTCGTAAATATTTCCATTCACTTCCTCAAAATGCTGTGTTTAAAATCTATAAAGTACGGATGACTAGACTTTGGGTATTGATGCTCTTAAATGTGCCTGCGGATATTCGATGGCTTATCGAAGCCAAGGTGAGATTGTCCGGTGAGCCGGACATTAATCTCGCAAAATACATGACTGGTCTAGGAAAAAGCTACTACGCCAAGAGGCGAAGAGCGAAAAGGTTACAAGTATGTTATAAATGTGCTAGATGGAATTGTAACCAGACTTGTCGTTCATTAGGTTTTGCGTCCAGGAATAGAGAAGTTAAACTTTCATTTATTAAGAATGGTTCGAGTAATGAGTCGCTGGATAATGTTTTGTTAACTCTCGAGTCACATTCTTGTGGACTTGTTCAGCGTGAATTGCTTAATCTATGGACACAATTTCGTGATGAAGTGCAGTGTTATAGTCTAGGGCATCTGACTAAAAACGACCCTGTTTGCCAGTTTATAAGAAAACTGGATGGGAAGCAAATCCCCGACTCATAGAAGGCGTTTTCAGCCGTTACTGGACGTAAAACCAGAGGAAGATGTGAGCCACAATCACAACTACTGTATATTTGAATGTGTGTTGTTGTTGTCGAATTTTATTTCTTTCTTGTTTCGTTTGATCTGATTATCAATGTTGTTTTTGTGTTGTTGTTGTTTGTTGATTTTGATTGTATTAATTTCAAGTTTTCTTTTTGACAAACCATATGACTACCCTATGGCATAAGTACAAGTGGGAGACAAGTGTGGAGTTTTTGTCAACCTCCACCGAAAGTGTATCTCTATTTTTTATGCTTCACGTGGGAGACAAGTGTGGGGGTTTTGTCAACCCCCGCCGAAGTGTATCTCCATTTTCCATGCTTCACGTGGGAGACAAGTGTGTAGGTTTTGTCAAACCTCGCCGAAAGCATATCTCATTTTTTCAAATTTTGAGGCGATAAATCTGCATCGAGCAACCCCAACCGAAATTATGTCCCCATGTGTCAAATTTGAGAGTTTTACGTGTGTATATATCCATTTTGCGTATTCTCAAATGTCATTTTATAATCTGTCTTGCACTTGAATCGCATAATACCTAACGCACATCATTGTCTTGCACAAGTTTAGAGCACTTTTAGAAATGGAGAAAACACCAATTCGGCGATTCCAAAAAATATGCGTATTTTGTGGATCGCAATTTGGTAAAGATGGAGAGTTTACAACAGCAGCTCTTGATCTTGGTAGGACATTAGATGCGAGGTGTATTCATTTGATTTATGGAGGGGGTAGTCTTGGGTTAATGGGGTGTGTGTCGACAGCTGCATCCTTAGGAGGGAGCAAGGTTCTCGGCATTATCCCTAAACCATTAGCTGTACGAGATATCGTAGGCCACACAATCAGGGAAGAGTTACAGGTCTCTAGTATGCATGAGCGTATTGCACATATGGTTGTTAAGTCCGATGCATTTATAGCTTTGCCGGGTGGTTATGGTACATTATAGGAGATATTTCAAATCACCTCTTGGGCACAGCTAAACATCCATCGGAAACCCATTGGTTTGTTAAATGTCAATAATTTTTTGATGGTTTGTTGTCTTTTCTTGATCAAGCAGTAGAAAAAAACTTCATCTCACAGTCGGCGAGGCAAATCCTGGTTACAGCTTCAACTACAGGGGAGTTAATTGACAAATTACAAGCATTCGTCTATTCGCTGATCCAACAATAGCTCGGATAGATTGGTTTGGAGAAGGCGATAAGAGGCGTAAACTGGATTTAACGCTCCATCTGTAATCTCTATCTACTAGTTTGCTTCATTTTCATTTACTTTCTCTTTATTGTGTTTATTTGAGTTTTTTTTTATGTCATTTCTTTTGAGTTTTTTTCAGGTTGTTTCTTTCACCCCAGGTAATATTTTCTAATCTTGGCTTTTAGAGTGGTGGCATAAAAAGTTCAAGTTCTCTTGAAACGCATTCTGGATTTCTTTAATCCATAATGGCTGAATAAGGAGGCTAACTTCTAAACTTTTTAGACCCATTCTAACTTAATTGTTTTTGTTTGCTGACTTGTTGGACTTTGTTATTTTATGAGTAAGTTTGGTTTTGTGTAATTTAGAGTTGTTGTGTGTTTTTGTCTTTATCAGTTTCGATTCGAAAAAAAAAAAACATTGTGGAAAAACCTGAGAATGGCAGAATAGGGGTTTTTCTTAACTCTTGAAACGCATTCTCTCTCAATAAATCTGTAGTTTGTTTATTTCATGTTGTTTGAAGTGTCTTTTTTCTTGTTTTGTTCTTTCATAATAAAGGTATATAGGCTGGAAACCTTAAGTCTGCGGGCTACTGGTACTAAGGATTGTTGAAATATACAATCTTGACTCAGGTGTAACAACGCCACGTACCTCTTTTCTTGCATTTTATGGGTCGATGATAAGCTAATGATTGAATTAAGAATAAGTCTTGGAAAATGATAAATGATGCATGGATCTGTGTGCTTGAAATGTTTATTGGTTTTCGCTTTGCTTTGGATTCCTTGCGCAACACTGAGCACTGAGCTATTATCACTGAGTTATTTGTTCACTTAGAGAAAGTTTATGTAATTTAAATGTTTCTCAGATTTCAATGAATTCTAGAACTTGTTTGATGGTCACTCAAGGCGAAATCCTAGGCTGTGCAACATTGGGGAAATGATTTAGGCCATCTTTGGACCGTTTGAGCCTTGATAGCCAACCTTGACTGAAATTGATCCCTAGTTACCCCTTTGAGCCTTTGTAAGCCTTTTTCTTTGTTAAATCACTAAAAGATTTCCTAACCTCAAATGAATTTATTCCAAACAGTTTATCCCTTACCTATGAGCATGTAGATCGTTCACAATTAAATTTTGAGCTATGTTCTGGTTTTGGGAAGTTAGAGGAGGTTGGGATGTGTCATGAGCAATACAAGTGAGTTCTATGGTGTTTAAAAAAAAAAAAGAAAAACAGAAAAAAACCAATCTGTACTTATCGTCCACGTACTTACACATTGAGGACAATGTGTTGTTTAAGTGTGGGGGAGAGGAAGTGTAATAAAAAAAAAAGAAAAAAAGAATAAGAATAAGAGATCTATACCCTTAAGTGTTCTTAAAAAGAATGAAACAACAAAGTGTGGGGGTGTAGTTTTCTTTGTTTTCTGCAAAAAAAAAAAAGATTGAGTGTTCTAAATAAGTTTGGGGGAGTAACCTGATGAATTGAAATAAAGTTGTGTTATAGGGTTGAGCTCTAATAGTCTTGAATGATTTATGTGTTTGTGGGTGATTTGAGCCAAATTATTATCCTTTATCATACCTTCACCCAAGCCAAACGTTACAAGCTTAATAAAGTCCTACTTTATACTTAGTGTTGTGCATGTCTACATTAGTGGAGAGTGACTTGAAAAGCAGGCCTATGGAGTTTATTTATACATACATCTTCACTATTAAATATGATTCATTTTTAAGAATAAACTCATCCGGGTTACAAGTGATTAGGTGAGAATGGCTCTACACACACACACTTGATGAATTGAAGTGAAGCGAAACTAATTTTTGAGATAAAATTCTTGATCAAGTGCATTATTTTGAAGTTTTCCTTGGGTTATAATAAAGTACAATCTTTGAGGCCTATTTGCAAGATGAAGCATTTGTGTGTTTTAATTTTTTGTTGATTCTGTTTCGGTTTAGTTTTTTTTCATATTGTCGTAGTTGCTCGAGGACTAGCAAAGTCTAAGTGTGGGGGAATTTGATAAGTGTCTATTTATATATCATTTTCATATCAATTCGTCCATGTTTATTTGCTATATTCCTTGGTATTTTTATGTTTTTGTGTGGTTTTGATGTTTGTAGGAGTTTTGGAGCAACTTGCACAAAAATGGAGTAAAACCCTTCATTTCACCTCTGCTAATCAACCAATTTCTCGGAGTTGATTGTATCGATATACAATTAACCGGATAACATGCTATATACCATTGAAAAGCTCTCGAAGTCTATTTTCTGGAGAAATTTACGGTTCACAAATTTATGTAGTGTACCGAAAGTTGTGATAAAAATGGTATAAGAAGTGTATATTTGTAATTCCATATATCACCTGTCTCTTATACACATCTAGATGTGTATAAGAGACAGGTATAATGCGGGGCACTGTAGCAAGTCACTGTAGCAGAGTATTTAAAAACATTTTAGGGTTTTATTTTCATAACTTGAAGAGGGGAGAACGTGGTGAAGGCTGCAGCCCTAGAATTCTTTTATCTCCTGGAGTTCTTGAAGGAGAAAGGAAGCTTGGAAAGAGGAAGAACTACAATCCAAAGAGAATTACATCAAATTTGCTAAGTTTTTCTCTTCCCTTTCATTTTCTGGAATGTCTCCATGTCGTATTGTATTTACCACGTTCTTAAACATGGGTAACTGAATCTGAATTGGTTGAGGGTGATTTCAAAGCCCCTGATATGGTTTTTGTAAGCTGATTGTGCAAGAAGTTGTTATCCAATTCTCTAATTGAATTTGCTTGTATTTTCCTATATCTAATGCTTATGATTGCTTGCTGGATTGTATTTCGAATGGCAAACTGAATATAATCTGGTTGTTGTCTATTGCTAGACTAGAAATCTTGATCCGTAATTGTCTTGAATTTCTAATCCTTAGTAGCAACATTGTGATCAGAGATTGCAATTGGAGAATACAACCTAAGTTAAATAATCCGAGCATGTGTGTTTATTACTTAGATCAACCTATCTTTCTTATCGTAATGCATCCATTGAATTAAATTTAGAGAGCTTGTTCTAGGTTGTTTAAGGGATAGAGATTAAATAAAGAGCCTGTTTTATTTAACAACAAAGTAAGGAAAGATTGGGATAACAGAGCTTGTTGTTATCTACGGTTGATAATTTCAATGGTGTAATTGGATGACAATTATATGATTAATTAGCAAATCCATATCTTGTGGCAGAGAAGGATCCCTTAACCAGGTTTCTCTCATTGAGTTTTCACTCAAATTAACTTTCTGGTTTGTTATTCTTTACTTGCATTAATATTTCATCTAGTTAATCAATCAACAAAACCCCCCTCAATTAGTTTATTGTTGCTTTCGAATAACAAATTCAATTAGAATCAATCCTCGTGGGAACGATATCTTACTCATCACTTTATTACTTGTGCGACTAGTATACTTGCTAGTTTCGAACGCATCATTTGACAATTTGCTAAGCTAAGACGAGCAAGCATCTTGAATTTTCACCGGACAAGGCTTGAGAACACAGTAGACAAGATAAGAGGACAAAAGAAGAAGATGAAAGGACGTAGAAGGGCTGCCCTCTATGGGTTGCGTTTTTCTCAGGAGGGATGCTTGAGGTTTGCACAAATTGCTAGGGTGGCTTTTCTAGGTTTGCGTGAAACCCTAATGAATGCTTATATATGTCCTTAAATCCTTATCTGATTACGAATCATTGTACTAGATTAATTTGAGCTTTATTTCATATAATAATCAATTAGACTTTTAAGGTTTTTTCACACTGCTTAGGTCCAATCCAAGTATAAGCCCTAATTAATTAATCTTTATATTTAATTAATCTTATTTATTAAATATTAAAATAATTATAATAAGTACCTTTGAGTTTTGGATTAATTTTCATAGAAAAAGAACTATGCATTTTAATCTATCACACCCTGAAATTGTGTAAAAATCATCATTTTGACCTCTCAAATCGATATTTTCAGAGATAAAAATGATGAAAAATGAACAACATCAGATGTGTAATTGATTAAAAATGCATAGTCGTTTTCTAGTTGAAATTAAGTCAAAACCTGAGAGTACCTATTAAAATTATCCAATTAATTAAATATTTGGCCTATTTAACTAGCCCAACAATTATTTAATTTAACACTTGAGCTTTTTTTTTTCCAATAAACCCAATTAAATTAAATATATTGTTTCTCAAGTCTAGTTCAAGGACAATTTATTTTATCAGCTATCCAAGAGACCTATAATGAACATATTTAATTACAAACTCTAACATATTTGACCTAATATCCTATTATCTTATAATTATAGTGGGTTCCACTTATTAACTTTGACTTATTCCACTATAAGTAGTAATGGAAAAATTTCCCATGAAGAGAGGGGCCCACGGGAGCCCGTCCTGAATGGGGAAGGGATGGGGAGGGATTTTGGGGATCGAGGAGAGATGGGGTCAAAGCTTCGTGCTCATAATTTTTCTGGGGTGGGGATGGGAATGTTAGTCCCCAACCCGAAATCCGCGTACCTAGCCTGAAATATTTAAATATGTTTTTTAAAAGATATTTTGTTGTGAAGTTTAATATCTTTATTACGATAAAATAGAAAAAATCTTTTATTTTTATCTTCAATTATCTAATATAATATCTTAATTTCAAGTTGAAAACTAATTAAAATCCATTAAAAATCTCAGACACTATCAATTAAATCTAATATATCAATTTGAAATTGAAGATGATACGTTTAAAGTTCTCTCTCCCTCTCTATCTCTCTCTTTTTAACTGTTCAAATTTTTTTCTCAATATGTTAAAAACAAATCTTAAAGTTAAAAAATAATTATTAGAGATTTTTTATATTTAAATTATTCTTGACCTATGATATATATAAAAAAATATGATTAAGTTAGTGACAAATTAATAACTTTGTAACTAATCTTACAATATAAAGAATATTATTAGATTAGTAAAAAATTCTCATAATTTAACTTTCTAATTAATTAACCTTACAATATAAAGAATACCATATATTAATATCATAATATAAGGTTTGATCTTATTGTATGTTTGTAATGATATATTTTTTAGTTGCTAATTCATGTATTAGAGTTGAAGATTTTAATTTTTTTCTTCTTTCTCATCAATACTATTTATATTTCAATTGTATTTTTTATTCAAATACTTTACTTTTGAATTATTATATCAATAACAAAAAAAAAAATTAAGTCAGGTATGGGGAGGGGATGAAATCGGGGAATCCCCATACCCGTACCCGAATTATAATAATGTGGATTGAGGTGGGGATGAGGATATTATCCCTAATCAGGGATGGGGATGGGGATGGTCATCATCGGCCCAACCCGGCCTGTTTTGATCCGTAATTATAGGCGCAAAGTTGCACTCTTGAATTAAATATTCTTTACAAAAAGCTTAATAATTTAATTTGATTAAATTATTTCTTTAATCCGTATCCATTAAGAACAAGTTTACGTAATTACCCTTCATACAATGCCAATAATTAGAGCTAGATATGATTTACCGTTTTACCCCTCCAATTATATCTGAAGCCCTTGACGCCAGTTTTGAACCATTTAAATGATTTAAGATTTATTCAAATAAAACATAGTTTAATAAACCTTCTTCATTAAACACTCATTTAAACCCATGTAAAACTATCTATGTGGTATTCTGCAATCCTCACAGAGTCATAAGTTCCATATCTATGTTATAGTGTCTATGAGTATAACAATCTTACAGTCCCAACTAGTTAAGGTATTAACCTTTCAATGTCTTAGTCTTTTTCTAGTCAAAGATTATAGCCTACATACCAGATGTATACTACCCACTCAAGATTTAGGTAAGAATGTCTTTAATGCTCAGTTGTGGTAATTTACATTTGGTTACCGCATTTCCACCAAATGTCATAATTCCACGAGATTTGTGTTCAATGCATTCATAATACACAAGTGTTTTTGTACTAAAGTCTCCCCTTCAAATAGTTAGAGACTCTCCATTTTTTCATTGAAGATAAACAACACAACTTTGTCCAAACAAAGTGCCTAATTCTTGTTTAAAGATTGTGAACTAGTTTTGAGCTATGACAAATTTCTATGTCTAAAATATATCTCATATATACAAAAACCTTGTCAATCAACAAACTTTGGAACTTTTAGTCATTGATACAATCTCATTTAGGCATAAATAAATAACAAGAACTTTGTTTATTAATATAATGTTTATAAATTACAAAAAATATATAACTAACAAATACATTATTAGCTCAAATAGATCAAGTTTTCATGAGTCTGCTTTGCAGTTACCACTAAGTCGGATCTTCCACATGAAAAAGTAAAACTAGTACCTATTTTATTATTGTTTTTTCTCTATTATATAACTAAGGAAATGAAAGAGCGATTCAAGAAGAGGACAGAAACATTTCGAAGAATATTTTGAAGATGTCAAACATTGAAAGCCTCCAATTTATTGCTTTTGATGGAAGTGAAGAAAAATATTTATAATGGGCCATAAGTGCAAAAAAAAAAAAATCATTTATCATTTATGATGATCCCTCCAAATAAGCCCAGAGAAATGAATCTTGAAGACACCATCAATGAAGGAAACCAGAGTTCCTTACAAAGTAAAGTGAAGGTTTTGAATTTTCTTCTCAACCATTTGAATGAGAATTTCCAAGCTGAATAGTTAAATGGGGACAACCTATTAATTTTGTGGAAAAGCTTGGAAGAGAGATTTTTTCTCTAGTATGTTTCCTCAAGCTCAACAAGACTGGAACAACTTGGCATTTCAAGATTTCAAGATTGTTGCTAATTATAACTCAACACTTTTCAAGATTGCTTTACAATTGAAGTTTTATGATCAGGAAGTGACTGAGATGAACAAGATTGACAAGATTTTGTCAAATTTCACTCCTCAAACATCTTACTGCAACAAATTTATCGAAAGTGTCATTTCAACATATATTATGATTTGTGAAATGTTTGTTGGTTGTTGAGAAGAACAATGAAAAGATACTACAAAATCATCAATCTCGCCTAATTGGTTTACTATCGATTCTAGATGTAAATGTCAATAATTACTAAAATGAAGATCACAACTGAGGACATACTCAAGATTACAAAAATTTCAAAAGAAATGGTCATAACTTTTTTTACTATCGAAACAACGAGAATGAACACACAGAAGAAACTTTTGAAGATAAAGACAATGATAACTTTGAGATAGGAAGAATAGAAAGAAAAAGAAAACCCTCTAAAAACTAAGAAGATATATGCTTTAAATATGGAACAAAAGGCCATTGGATACGAATTGTCACACATCTCAATACTTAGTAGATCTTTATCAAATAGATAGAAGAAATAAAAAGAAAACATTGAGATAAATGTTTTTGAAAACTTTAATAAACAAAAGACTATTCATCTTGATGTTGTAGACTTTTTCCAAGATAATGATTGAAGCATTATTATTAGGAAGTTTTTTTTTTCACTTTTGTTTATATTTGTAATTTTTTTTCATATCATTGTTGTATATTTATTGTTTATAATATATATTATATTGTTATCTTTTATTGAACTCATATTAATGTACTAACTAAAATTTGTTGATTCCACGGTCAACGATTAAAAAACATAAATATTACTTCTCTGACCACCTAGCAGAGTGACAATTTTTTTTTTTTTTTTGTGGAGGGAATTTGAATTCCATAGTCTTTCAAAATTAATACAAGCTGTACTTTTTGTTACTTTGGATAGGTAACATATTCTTTTGTCCTAATAGAGACAAAAACTGCCATTATAGAGGCTTCAAAGTACTCTATTTTAGTAGAGATAGGAAGGCCAAAAGCTCTTGAGTAAGCTAATATCCTTTGATGTAGACGAGAAAACAAGCATTAATCCATTGTCTAACATCACATGACCATGATTGGAAAGATACAATTTTGGTTGAATTGGCTTATTTTGATTTTTAGTAAGTGCTTTTTTTAAATTATTATCTACCCAAGTCGAATTGAAAAAGCATTAAACTATTCACTTGATTGGTTGATGGGCACTGACTGAGTGTTGTGCCCGCCGACCAGTAACAATAATAGGTGAACAACCGTCAACTTGCGAGAGTTAACAGATAAACCGTATTTCAAGTTGTTTGTCTAATGTGTGAGGTGTCCATTGGCCCGTTAACCTATTAGTTGGCTCAGTAATTTAACAAAAAATTGTTTAATTAAGCCTGAAAACCCCTCTAAACCTAGTTATATAGCAATATTATCCTAAGTATAGATATTAATGAAAGTAATATTATTTTACTGTGAATTAAAAAGAAGATGGGCTAGTGAGAATATTCGTGGGCCAATTTTGAATCTCTAATTTTCTTAAATATAGGCCACTCTTCGATGAATATTTTGAAGAAAATGAACCCTTCTTTCAATCTATTATTTTATATGAAATTATATACTTAAATAATCTTGATATTATTTGAACCCAACTTTAAACTAAAGAATCCCATCCTTATTGTAATCTAGATAAAATTGCAAAATTAAATATAACATGTTTGTTTCTTAAACTACGACAACAAACCATCTCCCTTCTCCTCTTTCATGATCAATCCAATTTAAAATGAAGCAAAAATCCTTCTCTTTCTTTATGAGTCAATTAATCAATCTCATCTTCAACTTCTCAAATAAGTGATAGGTGTCTATTTATGTATTACTTTCATATCAATTCGTCTATGTTTCTTTGCTATATTCCTTGGTATTTTTATATTTTTGTGTGGTTTTTGATGTTTGTAGGAGTTTTGGAGGAACTTGCACAAAATTAGAGTAAAACCCTTCATTTTCACTTCTGCTAATCAACCAATTTCTCGAAGTTGATTGTATCGATATACAATTAACCGAATAACATGCTATATTGATAAGTGTCTATTTATATATCATTTTCATATCAATTCGTCCATGTTTCTTTGCTATATTTCTTGGTATTTTTATGTTTTTGTGTGGTTTGATGTTTGTAGGAGTTTTGGAGCAACTTGCACAAAAATGGAGTAAAACCCTTCATTTTCACCTCTGCTAGACAACCATCTTCTCGGATTAAATTGTATTGATATACAATGAACCCGATGACATATCATATACCGTTGAAAAGCTCTCGAAGTCTACTTTTTGGAGAAATTTACGGTTTATGAATCCATTCAGTGTACCAAAAGTTGTAATCAAAACAGTGTAAGAAGTGTAGAAATGTAATTCCACACATCACTGTAGCATGTATAATACAGGATACTGTAGCACATTACTGTAGCAGAGTATTTAAACACATTTTAGGGTTTTATTTCATAACTTGAAGAGGGGAGAACGTGGAGGAGGCTGAATCTTTGGATTTCTCTCATCTCTTGGAGTTCTTGAAGGAGATTGAAGGCTTGGAAAGAGGAAGAACTACAAATCCTAAGAGATTTCATCAAATTTGCTAAGTTTTCCCCTTCCCTTTCATTTTCTGGAATGTCTCCATGTTGTATTGTATTTACCACGTTCTTAAACATGTGTAACTGAATCTGAATTGGTTGAGGGTGATTTCAAAGCACTTGATATGGTTTTTGTGAATTGATTGTGCAAGGAATTGTTATCCAATTCTCTAATTGAAGTTGCTTGTATTTTCCCATATCTAATGCTTATGATTGCTTACTGATTGTATTTGGAATGGCCAACTGAATATAATCTGGTGTTGTCTATTGCTAGATTAGAAATCTTGATCCGTAATTGTCATGAATTTCCAATCATTAGTAGCAAAATTGTGATCAGAGATTGCAATTGGAAATACAACCTAGGTTAAATAATCTGAACTTGTGTGATTATTGCTTAGATCAACCTATCTTTCTCATCGTAATGCTTCCATTGAATTAAACTTAGAGAGCTTGTTCTAGGTTGTTTAAGGGATAGAGATTAAATAAAGAGCTTGTTTTATTTAACAACAAAGTAAGGAAAGATTGGGATAACAGAGCTTGTTGTTATCTACGGTTGGTAATTTCAATGGTGTAATTGGATAACAATTCTACAATTAATTCGCAAATCCATATCTTGTGGTGGAGAAGGATCCCTTAACCAGGTTTTTCTCATTGATTTTTCAATCTGTTTTAATTTGCATTGTGTTATTCTTTACTTGCATTAATATTTCACTTAGTTAATCAATCAACAAAACCCCCCATTTGTTCTGTTGTGGCTGTAAAATAACAAATTCAATTAGAATCAATCCTCGTGGGAACGATATCTTACTTATCACTTTATTACTTGTGCGACTAGTAGATTAGCTTTGCTAGTTTTCGATTGCATCAAGTTTTTTGGCGTGCCGTTGTCCGGGGGGATTGATTTTCACTAGATTCGATTTGTTATTTTGATTTTCATTGTTGATTCATATTTTCTTTGTTTTTTCTTTTTTGATTGTTTGTGTTGGGACAACATGGCAGTAAACTTCCTGATCAATTCAGTAGGCGTATTTTTATTTGAGCCGCAGTACCATGGACATTAAATGAGTGCACTCCGAATATTGAACAACAACTTTCTGAGCTAACCTCTCTTGTGGAAAACATGGCTGTAAGAGATATGCAAAAATCTTATGAATGTGGGATATATTCTACGATGGAGCATCCAATCGACATGTATCCAACTTTACAAGAAGAATATATGTAACAAGCCAATGCCATGGGTAGATTTCCAGGACAAACGAGGCAATGGTATGATCCTTTCTCTAGCACTTACAATGCTGGATGGGAAGATCAACATAATTTTAGTTACTGGAATCAACAACCAATCACTCCAAATGTGATACCAAATCGGCCACAAAGTTTCAATCAACCTAGAGTGCAGCAACCATTTCAAATGCAACCACCACCAATTCCACATCCAGCACCGCAACCAGCTTCGCAAAACTCAGGTATGTCTCTCGAGATATTGTTAATGCACTTGCCACTAACACAATGCAATTCCAGCAGGAAACTGGGGCAAGTATCCAAAACCTGACAATCAAATGGACAATTGGCTACTAGCATGAGCAAATCGAGGGCCAAGACTCAGAAAAATTATCTTCTAAAGGGGTGATCAATCCAGGAGAGAACTGTTAGTGCGATAACTTCGCAAGGGGAGAGCAATTAGATGTCCTGCCAAAGAAATCACAAACTGATGAAGGAGATGACACCACTTACACCATGAACAAAACACTGACTTCTCAGGTAAATCCTATAACTCCCATTCCTTCATATGTTTCTCCTCCACCTTTTTCTAGTAGATTTGTAAAATCGAAGAAGAAGGAACAAGAACAAGAAATCTTGGAAACTTCTCACAAAATCGAGGTAAATATACCACTTCTGGATGCTATTGAGCAAGTACCTCGTTGTACAAAATTTCTCAAGGAATTATGCACCAACAAGAGAAAGTTGAAGGGAAATGAGAAAGTAAGTGTGGGAGAAAATGTTTCAGCTGTATTGCAAAGGAAAATTCCTCCAAAGTGCAAAGATCCAGGTACGTTCACCATGCCATGCACCATTGGTAAAACCAAGTTTGAAAGAGTTATGTTAAATTTAGAAGCATCTATTAACATCATGCCATATTCTATTTATGCTTCTTTAAATCTTGGACCTTTTGCGGAAATTGGTATTACCATTCAAATTGCTGATCGTTTTAATGCATATACCAAAAGAGTTGTGGAAGATATGCTTGTGCAGGTGAATCAATTGGTTTTCCCAGCAGACTTCTATGTCCTTAAAATAGAGGATGAGACATCTCCTAATCCAACACCGATTCTTTTAGGGAGGCCATTCTTGAAAACTGCTAGAATCAAGATTGATGTTCATTATGGCACTTTGACCATAGAGTTTGATGGCAAGGTGATATGTTTTAATATTTTTGAGAAATGAGGTACTCTAATGACTTACATTCTGTTTTTGCAGTTGACGTTATTGATTATTTGCCACAACAATTTTTTGAGTTAACTCGCAAGAATGGAGTGGATGTTGCCATTAGTGAACACATAAGGATAGAAAGTTTCAAAGAACCAAGAAAGCTGATACAAGTGTCTAAAGAAGTGGAGGAAGCTATGACAAGCTTGGATGAGACTAGAGCTATCACCACAAATAGGTATGATGTTTCGTACATTGAATTGCCTTTATCTAATGAGAAACTTATTCCTTTTGTGATGAAAGCCAATACCTTGGAGCTTAAGTCACTTCCAGATCATTTGAATCATGGATTCTGGGGTGAGAATGATACTTTGCGAGTTACAATGGAAATGGGCCTTGCACGAATACAAGAAGAGAAACTCGTCCGAATACTTACAGATCACAAAATAGCTATTAGGTGGACGATTGCTAACATCCAAGGCCCATCCATATGCATTGACCGTATTTTGTTAGAAGAGGGATCCAAGCCCATTAGAGAAGCACAACGGAAATTGGATCCTCCCATGATGGAACCAACGTCGGGCTGAGGACGTTAAACCAAGCGCTTATTGGGAGGCAACCCAATGGTTTTGAAAAATAAATTAAAAAAAAAGAAAAGAAAAATAAAATGAGGTAATAATGATTGATTTTTGTGTCTCGAGGAGATTCCTTTCGTAGGCCATCAAATTGATCAGGTTTTATCTCTCTTTGCCATCTATCTTATTTGTTTTTATATTTTTTTATTTGTTTTTTACTTTTGTTTGTTATTGTGTTGTTATCTCTTTTATGTGTCTTTAGTTTCTTTTCTGTTCTTTTCTTTTCTTTTCTTGTGTTTAATTTGATTATTCCGTGCTTCGAGTTCAGTTGTGCAACAGCTTGAGGAAACATTCAAACGGGAGTTGAAGCCATTGTTCGAAGGTTTGAAACGTGCATATCTGGGAGAAGAACAAACTTAATCGCATTATCGGTAATATCTCTCCTTTTCTTCTCTTCAATGGATGCTGATATCTTCTATCGAACCTTCGTAAATATTTCCCTTCACTTCCTCAAAATGCTGTGTTTAAAATTTATAAAGTACGGATGACTAGACTTTGGGCATTGATGCTCCTAAATGTGCATGCTGATATCCGATGGCTTATCGAAGCCAAGGTGAGATTGTCCGGTGAGCCGGACATTAATCTCGCAAAATACATGCTGGGTCTAGGAAAGAGCTACTACGCCAAGAGGCGAAGAGCGAAAAGGTTACAAGTATGTTATAAATGTGCTAGATGGAATTGTAACCAGACTTGTCGTTCATTAGGTTTTGCGTCCAGGAATAGAGAAGATAAACTTTCATTTAGTAAGAATGGTTTGAGTAATGAGTCGCTGGATAATGTTTTGTTAACTCTCGAGTCACATTCTTGTGGACTTGTTCAGCGTGAATTGCTTAATCTATGGACACAATTTCGTGATGAATTGCAGTGTTATAGTCTAGGGAATCCGACTTAAAACGACCCTATTTGTCAGTTTATAAGAAAACTGGATGGGAAGCAAATCCCCGACTCATAGAAGGCGTTTCAGCCGTTACTGGACGTAAAACCAGAGGAAGATGTGAGCCACAATCACAACTACTTGTATCTTTGAATGTGTGTTGTTGTTGTCGAATTTTATTTTCTTCTTGTTTCGTTTGATCTGATTATCAATGTTGTTTTTGTGTTGTTGTTGTTTGTTGTTTTGTTTGTTTAATTTCAAGTTTTCTTTTGACAAACCATATGACTACCCCATGTCATAAGCACACGTGGAGACGAGTGTGGAGGTTTTGTCAACCTCCGCCGAAAGTATATCTCTACTTTTCATGCTTCACGTGGGAGACAAGTGTGGCGGTTTTGTCAAACCCCACCGAAAGTATATCTCTAATTGTCATGCTTCACGTGGGAGACAAGTGTGGCGATTTTTTCAAACCCCACCGCAAGTTTATCTCCATTTTTCATACACACGTGGGCGACAAGTGTGGAGGTTTTGTCAAATCCCACCGAAAGCATATCTATTTTTTCAAATCTCGGGGCGATAAATCTGCATCGAGCAACCCCCACCGAAATTATGTCCCCATGTGTCAAATTTGAGAGTTTTACGTGTGTATATATCCATGCTGCATATTTTGAAATGTCATTTTACAACCTGTCTTGCACTTGAATCGCATAATACCTAACATACATCATTGTCTTGCACAAGTTTAGAGCACTTTTAGAAATGGAGAAAACACCAATTCGGCGATTCCAAAATATATGCGTATTTTGTGGATCGCAATTTGTTAAAGATGGAGAGTTTACAACAGCAGCTCTTGATCTTGGTAGGACATTAGCTGCGAGGGGTATTCATTTGATTTATGGAGGGGGTAGTCTTGGGTTAATGGGGTGTGTGTCGACAGCTGCATCCCGAGGAGGGAGCAAAGTTCTCGGCATTATCCCTAAACCATTAGCTGTACGAGATATCGTAGGCAACACAATCGGGGAAGAGTTACAGGTCTCTAGCATGCATGAGTGTATTGCACATATGGTCATTAAATCTGATGCATTTATAGCTTTGCCCGGTGGTTATGGTACATTAGAGGAGATATTTCAAATCACCTCTTGGGCACAGCTTAAACATCCATCGGAAACCCATTAGTTTGTTAAATGTCAATAATTTTTTTGATGGTTTGTTGTCTTTTCTTGATCAAGCAGTAGAAAAAAACTTTATCTCACCGTCGGCGAGGCAAATCTTGGTTACAGCTTCAACTACAGGGGAGTTAATATATAAACTCCAAGAATTCATCTATTCGTCTGATCCAACAACGGCTCGGATAGATTGGTTTGGAGAAGGCAATAAAAGGCGTAGACTGGATTTAACGCTCCATCTGTAATCTCTATCTATTGGTTTGCTTCGCTTTTGTTTACTTTCTTTTTAGTGTGTTTATTTGAGATTTTCATGTCATTTCTTTTGAGTTTTTTTTCAGGTTATTTCTTTCGCCCCAGGTA
The DNA here is from genome assembly GCA_013180625.2 of Boswellia sacra. NCBI lineage: Eukaryota > Viridiplantae > Streptophyta > Magnoliopsida > Sapindales > Burseraceae > Boswellia > Boswellia sacra. Next base: position 12,348 of record SNVD02013640.1, on the reverse strand, counting down.
ATATTTTCTAATCATGGCTTTTAGAGTGGTGGCTAAAAAAGTTCAATTCCTCTTGAAACGCATTCTGGATCTCTTCAATCCATAATGGCTGAATAAGGAGGCTAACTTCTAAACTTTTTAGACCCATTCTAATTGTTTTTGTTTGCTGGCTTGTTGGATTTTGTTATTTTATGAGTAAGTTTAGTTTTGTGTAATTTAGAGTTGTTGTGTGTTTTTGTCTTTATCAGTTTCGATTCGAAAAAAAAAACATTGTGGAAAAAACCTGAGAATTGCAGAATATGGGGTTTTCTTAACTCTTGAAACGCATTCTCTCTCAATAAATCTGTAGTTTGTTTATTTCATGTTGTTTGAAGTGTCTTGTTCTTGTTTTGTTCTTTCATAATAAAGGTATATAGGCTGGAAACCTTAAGTCTGCGGGCTACTGGTCCTAAGGATTGTTGAAATATAAAATCTTGACTCAGGTGTAACAACGCCACGTACCTCTTTTATTGCATTTTGTGGGTCGATGATAAGATAATGATTGAATTAAGAATAACTCTTGAAAAATAATAAATGATGCATGGATCTGTGTGCTTGAAATGTTTATTGGTTTTCGCTTTGCTTTTGATTCCTTGCGCAACATTGAGCACTGAGCTATTATCACTGAGTTAATTGTTCACTTAGAGAAAATTTATGTAATTTAAATGTTTCTTCAGATTTCAATGAATTCTAGAACTTGTTTGATGGTTACTCGAGGCGAAATCCTAGACCTGTCTCTTATACACATCTAGATGTGTATAAGAGACAGGGCCATCTTTGGACCGTTTGAGCCTTAATAGCCAACCTTGACAGAAATTGATCCCTAGTTACCCCTTTGAGCCTCTGTAAGCCTTTTTCTTTGTAAACTCACTAAAAGATTTCCTAACCTAAAATGAATTTGTTCCAAACAGTTTATCCCTTACCTATGAGCATGTAGATCATTCAAAATTAAATTCTGAGCTATGTTCTGGTTTTAGGAAGTTAGAGGAGGTTGGGATGTGTCATGAGCAATGCAAGTGAGTTCTATTATGTTTGTAAAAAAAAAAAAAGTCAATCTGTACTTATCGTCCACGTACTTACACATTGAGGACAATGTGTTGTTTAAGTGTGGGGGAGGGAAAGTTTAATATAAAAAAAAGAAAAAAAAAGAGAACAAAAGAAGAAGAATAAGAGATCTATACCCTTAAGTGTTCTTAAAAAGGAATGAAACAACAAAGTGTTGGGGTGTAGTTTTCTTTTGTTTTCTGTAAAAAAAAAAAAAGGATTGAGTGTTCTAAATAAGTTTGGGGGAGTAACCTGATGAATTAAAATAAAGTTGTGTTATAGCGTTGAGCTCTACATTGTCTTGAATGATTTATGTGTTTATGGGTGATTTGAGCCAAATTATTATCCTTTATCATACCTTCACCCAAGCCAAACGTTATAAGCTTAATAAAGCCCTACTTGATCCTTGGTGTTGTGCATGTCTACATTAGTGGAGAGTGACTTGAAAAGCAGGCCTATGGAGTTCATTTATCTACACATCTTCAATATTAAATATGATTCATTTTTATGCATAAACTCATTCGGGTTACAAGTGATTAGGTGAGAATGGCTCTACACACACACACTTGAAGAATTGAAGTGAAGCGAAACTAATCTTTCGAATAAATTTCTTGATCAAGTGCATTATTTTGAAGTTTTCCTTGGGTTATAATTAAGTACAATCTTTGAGGCCTATTTGCAAGATGAAGCATTTGTGTGTTTTAATTTTTTGTTGATTCTGTTTCGGTTTAGTTTATTTCATATTGTCGTAGTTGCTCGAGGACTAGCAAAGTCTAAGTGTGGGGGAATTTGATAAGTGTCTATTTATGTATTATTTTCATATCAATTCGTTCATGTTTCTTTGCTATATTCCTTGGTATTTTTATGTTTTTGTGTGGTTTTGATGTTTGTAGGAGTTTTGGAGCAACTTGCACAAAAATGGAGTAAAACCCTTCAATTTCACCTCTGATAGTCAACCATCTTCTCGGATTTAATTGTATTGATATACAATGAACCCGATGACATATTATATACCGTTGGAAAGCTCTTGAAGTCTATTTTCTGGAGAAATTTACGGTTTATAAATCCATTAAGTGTACCAAAAGTTGTAATCAAAACAGTGTGAGAAGTATAGAAATGTAATTCCACAAATCACTGTAGTATGTATAATACGGGACACTGTAGCAGGTTACTGTAGCAGAGTATTTAAACACATTTTAGGGTTTTATTTTCATAACTTGAAGAGGGGAGAACGTGGTGGAGGCTGCAGCTCTGGAATTCTTTAATCTCTTGGAGTTCTTGAAGGAGAAAGGAAGCTTGGAAAGAGGAAGAACTACAATCCAAAGAGAATTACATCAAATTGCTAAGTTTTTCCCTTCCCTTTCATTTTCTGGAATGTCTCCATGTTGTATTGTATTTACCACGTTCTTAAACATGTGTAACTGAATCTGAATTGGTTGAGGGTGATTCAAAGCCCCTGATATGGTTTTTGTAAGTTGATTGTGTAAGGAATTGTTATCCAATTCTCTAATTGAAGTTGCTTGTATTCTCCCATATCTAATGCTTATGATTGCTTACTGATTGTATTTGGAATGGCCAACTGAATATAAACTGGTTGTTGTCTATTGCTAGATTAGAAATCTTGATCCGTAATTGTCATGAATTTCCAATCATTAGTAGCAAAAATTGTGATCAGAGATTGCAATTGGAAAATACAACCTAGGTTAAATAATCCGAACTTGTGTGATTATTGCTTAGATCAACCTATCTTTCTCATCGTAATGCTTCTATTGAATTAAACTTGGAGAGCTTGTTCTAGGTTGTTTAATGGATAGAGATTAAATAAAGAGCTTGTTTTATTTAACAACAAAGTAGGAAAGATTGGGATAACAGAGCTTGTTGTTATCTACGGTTGATAACTTCAATGCTGTAATTAGATGACAATTCTACAATTAATTCGCAAATCCATATCTTGTGGTAGAGAAGGATCCCTTAACCAGGTTTCTCTCATTGATTTTTCAATCTGTTTAAATTTGCACTGTGTTATTCTTTACTTGCATTAATATTTCATCTAGTTAATCAATCAACAAAATCCCCCTCATTTAGTTTATTGTTGCTTTCGAATAACAAATTCAATTAGAATCAATCTTCGTGGGAACGATATCTTACTCATCACTTTATTACTTGTGCGATTAGTATACTTGCTAGTTTCGAACGCATCATGTATACCATTGAAAAGCTCTCGAAGTCTATTTTCTGGAGAAATTTACGGTTCACGAATTTATGTAGTGTACCAAAAGTTATGATAAAAATGGTATGAGAAGTGTATATTTATAATTCCACATATCACTGTAGCATGTTATCTGTCTCTTATACACATCTAGATGTGTATAAGAGACAGGTATATAAACACATTTTAGGGTTTTATTTTGATAACTTGAAGAGGGGGAAACGACTGGGAGGCTGCATCTCTGGATTTCTCTTATCTCCTGGAGATCTTGAAGGAGAAAGAAGGCTTGAAAGAGGAAAAACTACAATCCTAAGAGATTTTCATCAAATTTGCTAAGTTTATCCCTTCCCTTTCATTTTCTGGAATGTCTCTATGTTGTATTGTATTTATTACGTTTTTTAACATGTGTAACTGAATCTAAATTGGTTGAGGGTGATTTCAAAGCCCTTGATATGGTTCTTATGAGTTGATTGTGCAAGATATTGTTATCCAATTCTCTAATTGAAGTTGCTTGTATTCTCCATATTTAATGCTTATGATTGCTTGCTGATTGTATTTGGGTGGCCAACTGAATATAATTTGGATGTTGTCTATTGCTAGACTAGAAATCTTGATCCGTAATTGTCTTGAATTTCTAATCATTAGTAGCAAAATTATGATCAGAGATTGCAATTGGAGAATATAACCTAAGTTAAATAATTCGAACTTGTGTGGTTATTGCTTAGATCAACCTATCTTTCTTATCGTAATGCTTCCATTGAATTAAACTTAGAGAGCTTCTTCTAGGTTGTTTAATAGTTAGAGATTAAACAAAGAGCTTGTTTTATTTAACAACAAAGTAAGGAAAGATTGTGATAACAGAGCTTGTTATTATCTACGGTTGATAATTTCAATGGCGTAATTGGATGACAATTCTATGATTTATTCGCAAATCCATATCTTGTGGTAGAGAATGATCCCTTAGCCAAATATCTATCATTGATTAATTCTCACTTCAATTAAGTTTGCATTGTATTATTCTTTATTTGCATTAATATTTCATCTACTTAATCAATCAACGAAACTCCCCATTTATTCTGTTTTCGCTTTCAAATAACAAATTTAATTAGAATCAATTCTCGTGGGAACGATATCTTACTCATCATTTTATTACTTGTGCGACTAGTATACTTGCTAGTTTCGAACGCATCAATAAGTGTAAACGATTAAAAAATAATAATAAAATAGAAGACCAATTAAATTATTTAAATTACTTGATGATTTTATAAGATTGTAAATATGTCATAACAAACTTAAAAATGGTAAAAGACCAAATAAAATTAAATAACACAAGCTTATATCTCAAATGAGAAGATTAGATCAACAAATTGTTGAATAGTAATATTAATTACTTATCACATAAGATAATATTGGTAATTAAGAGAAAATTTATACATTTATTTGTAGTTAATTTTTAATAGAAGATTCGGTTTACTCTTGGTTAATTGTAGCTAAATAAGAGCTATTTAATTCAAAATTGGGATTCAAATGAATAATATTAATACTAATGCTAAATTTATAAATACAACATAAACTCTACAATCTGATGTGGTAGTTTACATCACAAGATCTTATTGGAAAAATAACTTCCATCAATTTTTTTTCTCCTCTAGAAAATTTTTGCAATGTAGATTGCCACATTAAGTTGTAAAGTTTGGGTTATATGAAGGTTGTAAGTCTAGTACTATTACAATATTTAACGTATAAAGTATCTATACAACAACTCAACCTGAGTTATTAGATAGGGGATTACCATGTTATGTTTTTTAACTTTTGTAATTTATTATTTATTTTACATGTCGAGTGATATTTCACTAACTCAGATTGTTTAAGATTGGAATGTTGGTAAGTTGTATGTGTAGTATTATTCAGTTCAAATAGCATTACTCTTCAAACAATTTGGATTATCGATTTAAAGTCCATTGAAAGATTAATAAACTCAAGATTCAATTGAAATGATAAATTCTAATTGTTAAGCTTGAAATTATGAATAAATTTAAAGTTTCCACTTGATTAATTTTACAAATCTTCAATGAAATTCTAGATGTTTTAAAAAAGTAATTCAAATACGTGAATAAAAAAAATCTTAAAAAAGATTAGCCTTATGCTAGTTAAAAGAATTTTTATTGGGTCAACGGGTCTTCGTAGTAATATTTAAGTAAATTATGGGTTTTCTTCTAAAAAAAATGTTTTTATAAATTTATTTGAAATTTTTTTTAAAAGACGTGAGACTATATAAACCCCTAAATATACTGTATAAACCCCAATCAAAATTTAAATATTTGAATTTAATTAAATTTTTTTTTTAAAAAATAGTCATAAAATATAGCCTAGTACCATCAATGACGTCATCTTTTTTTAAATTAGAAAGAGATAAAAATGACACTGCCATTCAATGATATCTGTTAACGTTTGGGTTTTGAAGGATATATTCGCAACTCACGTGACAAATTAATAAATATGTTATTTTTTATGTAACAAATTTTTTTTTTTAAATTTTATAATTCTTTAAAAACCTTGAACCTCCTTCGCCCACGCCTTGATGCTGTCACCATAACCCCTTTTCGTTTTCCTTCCAAAACTCGCCGAGCTCTGCACATCACGGCTCAACTGAGTCATCGAGTCACCCAACTCCTCCGACTCCACCTCCGCCTTCCACCCACTTTGTACGGGACCCAATCCCCTGGATCCAATCACTTTATCTTCTTTCTTGATTAATTCTCCATTTGTGTTTTTTTCACTCAAACGCGTGGAACTGGGTTTGTTCACCGAGCGGTTCCGTCTATCAGATTCTTCACCGGAAAGCAAGCGCTTGCAGAGCTTCTGCGTTTCCTCCAATGATTTTTGAGGTTCATCCTTCTTATTGATTGCTGAAATATTGTGGTGGAGGAGATCTGCTTGAATTTCTCAACAATATTAATACCTCCTGTAAATAAAAAAAAATGTAAGTTTTGTTTTCCCAATTTCTAGGGTTTTCAAAAGCAAAAAATGTCATGGGTTGAATTTCTCGGTCGATTTCACCACTTCTTCAATTATTCAAATTTGAAGCTTCTCTATTTACATGGCAGAATTATCTGTCACAGTCGATTTAAGGTAGATTTGAAGGACGCTGATATTGGGGGTTTTTGTGTGCACTTCTTCTATTTTTAATTATCGTTCTTTGCTGTTTATGATATTAATTTAAAATAATATCATATATGAAATTATTATTTTAAATTAATAAAATTTGATAACCCAAAACTCAAGATTGACTTGAAGGAATAAATTCTAATTGTTAAGCTTGAAATTATGGATAAATTTAAAGTTGCCACTTGATTAATTTTACAAATGTTCAATGAAATTGATGTTTGAAAAATGCAATTCTAATATGTGAACAAGATTAGCCTTATTCCAGTTAAAAGAATTTTGATAGGTTCTAAAAAATGTTTTTATAAATTTATTTGAAAAAAAAATAAAAGAGTGAGACTATATAATCGCCCAGATGTACTATATACACCCCGACTAAAAATTAAATATTTGATTTTACTTTACAAACTTATTTTGAATGTAATATATGTTGTGAGAGTCAGACAAGTGGACTTCCACAACTTTGTCTAGTTGCCACATAGCCAAGTTCACATGACATGTGTCAAACTCTATACATGTGGCCTTACAATAAGTGGAAAAATAGGCCTTAACACGTCTTGATATCATTGGCTCACATTGCCACTTCCAGCCTTTAAATACAAAGCTCTTCCACTGTTAATGGCCAAGCCGATTCAAGCCTTAATTAAAGGCAATAATATTAAGCTGTTTTTTTTTTTTTTTTTTAAACCTTCCTATCCCTTATGTTTTTGGTTTCCCTCATTTTATATCCTTTCTTTATTCTCCGTCATCGCCTTATTTTATAATTCTTTCACTTGCACCCTTATACTTACTTTTTACATTTCTAGTGTTGAAAGATAATACCCTTCTTTGATTTAATCCAATATTATATTAAATTAATAAAATCCGATAACCTAATTTATGTAAATAATGTTAAGTATACAACCAATTTATACAATATGATTTATATCTGATATGATACAAATTCAATAGACAAATAAAAATAAAAAATAAATTAAATAATTTTACTAAATAAAGTGAGATCCACTTATCTAATTAGTCTGTGTTAAATCGTGTTAAATCATATTATACAGGATGTATTACATAATTTGATTATATATTTATCATTATTTATTTACTATTACGGAAGGTAATTTTAAGGCAATTCAATCCCTCGTGTACAAAGAATCATTGCTTTTTTTTTGTCCCCTTTTTCTTTCGTTTACCCAAGCTAAGTTTCAAAACACCCCAATATCGCTTAAATCAATCAACGACTTTTTCTTTTATTCATGCAAAGTCGAATATAACCCAATAATTTTTAAATGAGGGGATGGTTTTTTTTTTTCTTTTAATCACCCAAATTAAGTTCCTATACAACCCAGTCTCTCTTAAATCATAAATAATACTGATGTGCGTCTCCATGACTTAAATTTTAAAGCACTAAATTTTATGATAGATGAATACATTGACGATAATACACTTAGATTGAGGGTTTTATAAATACATAGGATGTGTAGAAAGTTACTTTCCTCTTTTAATAGTAATTTTACTAACATCATGTTTCTTTATGGTTTTTCCGCAAAAGTAATTTATATTATAGTTGATCTTGTAATTTACTTATTTTGTTTAAAATGGTTGTCAAAAGTTAATTAAGGGGTTCCCATAAAGCCCACCCCTTTTTTATGTTTTAGAAATAACTAATTTAGAAAATAAGTTGTAAATGTTTGCTAAATCAAATGTTAAAAGTTAATGTTCTTTTAAAAAACAGGACAACAATATTTAGTAAATCAAAATTTACAAAGAAAGTATGATTTAATTAAATTAATTATTAATTTTTTCAAAGAAAAAACTACCGACGGGTTGTCAAACTGTTTTGGGTGCAGTGCGTTGGGTGACCATGTTAGAAAAATTGACACTGTGATCCCTTTCTTTTGACTGAAGTAACAGTCTGTCCCCCACTTTTGGATAAGTAACATAGACACCCCTAGATTCCATCTACCGTCAGAGAATCTGTTAAAAAAATTACACTGTGACCCCTTTCTTTTGGCTGAAGTACAGTCTACCCTGCACTTTTGGATAAATAACATAGACACCCCCAGATTCCATCTGCCGTTAGAGAATCTGTTATCTTAGCTATAATCTCTTGTGTAAAGACTTAACTACCCTTATTTGTCTTATTCATCAACAATTTTATATTGTGAAGTTTTCTATTGGCGTAAATTAAAGAAAAAAAAGTTGTTATTATGTCAGTAAGTGGAAAGAATAAGAATTAAAAAATCAAAAAGTATATTTTATACAAAAACTAAAAATCTAATGAATAAAGTATACTTAATTTTAACATTGTATTAAATTGCATTACATAGAATTGAGTAAATTTTATACTGTATTTGGTTTGTTATTGTATTGTATACATGTTAAATAATACTGTGTTTAATAAAAGACTGTATTATAGTGTATTAATTTTTTATTCTAAATTAAAATAATTAACAACCAAAATCATATAAATTTTAAATTAAAAATAAAAATTCATAAATTCAAATTAATAATTATTCTAAACTTTAATAAATTTAAATTTTTATTTATAAAAAAGATTAAAAATATTTAACAAAATATGTAAACACATAAATATGCAATTAACTATTTTAATTATTTTTAATATTTAATTGTTTCAATTAAATTTTATTTAATGTAAATAATATATTTAATTTTATAATTTCTTTCTCTCTCTCTTTACTTTCCCTTTCTTTTTGTCTCTTGTTGCTTCAAGACTCAAGTTGCAGAGTCTTTACTTTCCCTCAACTGCTATACCACTAGGCAATTGAAGTTGATTTGAAAAAAAAATAGAAAAAATATTTGTGTGCTGCTTAGGTTTTTTATTGATTAATCTACAATAGGTTGTTTCAGATATGGAAATGAGCTGCCATGTGAGAGTTTTGCTCGTTCTTGTGTTTGCAAATAAGATATATGAACCCATATTGACTTCTTTATTTATTAGATTTTTAGTTTTTGTATAAAATATACTTTTTAATTTTTTAATTTTTATTTTTTCCACTTACTGACATCATAACAACTTTTTTCTTCTTTAATTTACGTCAATAGAAAACTTCACAATATAAAATTGTTGATGAATAAGATAAATAAGAGTAGTTAAGTCTTTACACAAGAGATTCTAGTTAAGATAACAGATTCTCTAACGGCAGATGGAATCTGGGGGTGTCTATATCATTTATTCAGAAATGTGGGGCAGAATGTACTTCAGCTAAAAGAAGGGGGGTTACAATATAATTTTCTTAACAAATTCTCTAACGGCAGATGGAATATGGGGGTGTCTATGTCATTTATTCAGAAGTGTGGGGCAGAATGTACTTTAGCTAAAAGAAGGGGGGTTACAGTATAATTTTCTTAACAGATTCTCTAACGGCAGATGGAATCTGGGGGTGTCTATGTTACTTATCCAAAAGTGGAGGGCAGACTGTTACTTCAGCCAAAAGAAGGGGGTCACAGTATTAGTTTTTCGACCATGTTAGCATAAAAATAGTTGTAAAAAGGCATTTTATGCAATGGAAGATATGGCTTTTGTTCACAAAAGGCGAAGGAATATTTGCTCCTGTGGAAAATAATGCCACCATTATCTACATCTATCAATCTGATCATTTTAGGGAAAATTAAAAAATAAAAAAAAATTAGGGATCTTTATTGAAATATAGACATATCCTGAAAACTTTTGATGCCATAGACACTTTGAACATGAAATGACTAAAATGCCCTGCATTCATTCATTGTTGAAAAAAAGAAGAAAGAAACATCCATCACTCCTTTCTCCACTGTCCGAAACACTCTTCAACACCTTTGTTTCATTTCATCTCATTGTTTAATCTTAGAGTTGAAGCTGAGCAACAAGGTAAAACAACCCTCTGTATCTCTCTCTAAATGGCGCAAGAATATTGAAGTAGGTTGTAATGTTTTAATTATTTCTTGTTTTCGTAGCTTTCAACTGCTTTTCAACCACATCATCTAGCTTAAAATAGAGATATGTATGTGAACTAAACTTAGACATAGTGCGATTTTTGCCAATATTTGCTGAAAATTGTAAATCGTATAGAAAATCTGGTATCGTAGGCAAGGGGAAATAAAACTCGACGTAGTCAAGCGAGATCGCTTGACAAATATGTCGTGTGTTGGATATATAAAACCGACGCTCGACATGTCGAGGGGTCATGTCGAGTGATTGTGTCGAAGCTATGATCGAGTGTCGAGGTAGTGCGTCGAGTGGAGTGTCGAATGTGTCGATTGTCGGATGTGTATTTTGTCAAGTTAGTGTGTCGACTATCAAGCATTGAGCGTCGAGTTAGATTCTGTCGAGATATGTCGAGCTTTTTAGCATATTGTTGTTTATGTGACCTATTTAAGCAATTTCGTAATGATTTTTTGTCCACGGACCTTATATGATATGTCTCTATCATGTAGGATATGAAAACTTTACGCATACTTATTCTATACAATGGTTCTTGAAATATGCAAGAGGATGGTGGTTATTTGTACACCGGTAGGAGAGCAAAGCCATTGATAATTCGTAGATGTATTACTTATAATGAGTTGGTTGATTGTATTAGTATTGAAATGGGTTGAGATCTTTGTAAGCATAACATAAGTTTAGAGGTTCAATTTGCTTTTAAGGGTGTTCCGCCATTGCCGACTCCTAGTGAGACTGACAAAGATGTTTGTTTGTTTATACAACATTGTTTGGAGGACCAACAATCATTGACACGGGAGTGTTACAATGCATGAGTCTATTAGTCAATTCAGAGAAAGTGCAAATTGTTGCAATGATCATGAGCGCACATGAACCAGAATAAAAGGCAATTTCATAAAATAACTGGTACTGATGTGGAGATAATTAATTTTCAGGATTTATGTCCATAAGAGATCTTGAAGTCAACTTTCTAACACATTTTGTGGTGTGTCATTTGTTCTCTATAAAAGGTTATGACTGTTTCTTCACAGCTGGTTCGTAATTAATGCAGTATTAAGTTTACTCAGAATTGAAGTTTTCTAGCTTTGTTATTTGCGCTTTTATTATCTATTGAGTTTATTTATGAGTCTTAATCATTAATTTAGTGGTCAATGTATTAATTAAGCTGTAATTGTTATTGGGACCATAAGAACACATTTAATTATTGTCTTTTACCTATGCTTGGAGGGTTGTTCTAAGTTATTTAAGTCCTAAAGCTGTGTATTCAAGAAGAAGTTTGTTTAATTCTAATTTTAATGAATTTCAGTCTTTATACTGATTTCTCTTTAACTCTGTATCTCTTGGTGGATTCTACAGAGTGGTGAGTTAGTTTGAGCCTTGTATCCTTTGTTTACATCATTAGGTGGTGAATTCTCTGTATTCCATTGGTATTTACTTTGGTGGTGAACTTGTTATCCTTTGAAAGAGTGTTTGTTGGATTACATTTTGTTTGTTCCGGCCATTGGTTGAGTTGTTTATCAACTTCAAGATCTTATCATGATTTCTTACAATTCAGCAGCCCGACATCAATCATATACACCATTAATTGTCAAAGTTGAAGATAAGGACAAGCAAAGACAGAGGTTAGGATTTGATGCAGTATGAAGGCGACAAAGTTTTTCTCATCCTTCTTTGCTTCGCTCAGCAAGTGAAAGCAACAAATTAAGAAGTTCTTCTCATACTCTCCTCCTAACCAACATGACATTGCATTTGACGATGTCCTCTGATGGAGTTTTTTATATCTCCCACTTCAACAAGTGTGGTATCCTTTTCGCAAACACCCCGTCCGCTCACCTATATGTTGCGCCAATATACGGCACGGTCTTGTACAAGCAAACCTTAATAACATATTGTTTTTTAGTGACAATAGGTATTTCAAAATGGAATTCAAAGAAACTAATAAACACGTTCAACATTTGTTTTTTAGTATGTACCTGAATAG